>JAQIVZ010000285.1:0-82474 GCA_034700945.1 Arrhopalites spinosus
TAATTATTCTTAATAATTTTAATTAATAATTATTCTTAATAATTTTAATTAATAATTATTCTTAATAATTTTAATTAATAATTTTAATTAATAATTTTATTTTTCATGATATAGTAGAATTCTTATTTGTTTAATTCTCAAAAATGACTGTAAGTGAATAAATTGTTTGATTGCATGTTGTAGACTATGATGTTCAGCCCAACTCGGCGTTATTCGAGCAAACAAATGATGATGATGAGAGAAGAACGAATGACGAAGTGTATGCACAGGAAGAGGATTTTTCTGATGAAACGTCACAAACAGAAATGGACACTTTTACATTTACAAAACGACCAAGAGTCTCTGGGTCCTCGTCTCAACCTCAAGAACAACAAGTTGAACAATCAACTGTACTTCCTCCATGTAGTCAATTAATGGGACAAGGGTTAAAGTATAACAAAAGTAAAAGTCAAAATGCAAGTATTTACACTCATAAGAATGTATCAATGGAAACTGTTCATGGGGAGGAGGAAGGTAATAATGATGAAATGGAAACAAATCCTGAGGAGGAGTTTTATTGTGCCGATTCTATTGCTCCTAAAGAAGATGAAGAGGAGGATGAGCATGAAGAAAGAATGAGTAAACTGGTCGGTGCTTTACTGGACGACGATGATCTTGACAGCTATGATGCAGGTAAGAAAGAACTACTCATTCGTCGTTTATTTTCTCTTTTGATTCATTTAATTGTTGATATTGTCAATTTTTTATATTTTTTGATAGAAGGACAATCAGAGCCAGAGCCAATGCTCATAATTCCGGATCTAAATGAGACGAGGGATGATGAGACTTCCAATTTGACTCCGGTCCAATTACAACAAGAAGCTAGTGAAAATTTGTTATTCAATGACGAAAATGTTGAACAGTCTCCTTCAAGATTAATATCCAGCAATTCAATTAAAAAAGGTAAATTTATTGTACTAAAATAAATAGTAAGAACTAATTGGTATTGTATTCAAATTTATGTTCTGTGTATTTGGTCTCACTATAGAGCCTACCTCTGGGCCCAAGCTACGTTGTAAAAGGTGTAAGAAACTATTTGACAGCGTTTCAGAAATTGAACATCATATGAAGAAAAATCATATGCCTCTCATCAAAAGGAGTCCCCCCGCCATGTTCGTCGAGTGCCAATACTGTCAAAAGTCGTTATCAAGTAAGTTTCAAAATTTATTTGGGTACATCTAACGAGTTGTTTTTTATTTTAAATAAGTCATTAATTGTATTACAATTAATAGAGTCTATTGAATAGACTTAAATAGATACAAGATGAAGCGATTTTTATTATAATGCCATTTTTTAATTTCGACCTCTCAACAGCAACATATGTTCATCGGCACGAAAATAAGTGTAATTTAAATCCCAAGTCAACTCCAACATCATCATCAACTGAACAACACACAGTGAGCAAAGGGCCAACTTTTGTATATTCATGTAAGATACACCTGCTGTAAAAAAATGTTTAAAGTTCAAATTTACTCTTCGTCTCTCCTATGTATGTCATATAGGTATATAATATTTTACTGATTTTTTTATTATGTTTTTCCATTGTGTAGTGCCACAAGAAAACTCGGATGATCTTAAAACAGATTCATATATCAGACCAGTGGTTCGTCGGGATGACTATGCAAGTGAAAATACAGGAAGGTCTCACAAAAGTTGTGACAATGCTGCTTCTTCATTACATTCTGGAGGCAGTTCCTCCAGTTCAAGTATAACATTGTCTACTTATTTACATTATACATAATATACATAAATAGAATATAATGGTTTTTTTTTCTTGAAATACGATATTCATATGTGCACAAGTAATTTATGATTTGGTTAATCACAATTGAAATGCTTTCTGTGCTAGATTCAATCTCTGGAAGTAAATCCCGAGACAAAGAAAGAGGATCTGGAGATGAGAATATATTGCGATTTAGCTGTAAAGGTATATATCTTTAAATATTTAAATGTGGACCACAGTACATTAGTAAGACAAATCCAGTATATGAAATTGTCTTAATTATACATCAAAATATTTTAATTTCAATATAGTATGTCAACTCTCATTCTCAAATCTACGGTGTTGTCGTCAACATATCGTCTGTGAGTTTTTTTTACTGTATTAATTTTTTTTCAAAAAATCATCATTTTTAGAGTGATAATAATAATTTTAAAAAATCTAGCTGAGCATTTACAAGAGGTTCTGAAGACGCCGCTTATTGTTGAAGCCGACACAAACAAAATTGAATTGGAACTAAGAGAAAGTGGAAACTCCAGTGCGAAGAGTACCTCTACCCTTGCTGAATTGTTAAATGGCTCAACAACAAAAAGTTCAAATTCTTACCGGCCAATTATTCCACAACCACAACATGGAAATGGGACCACCACACATTTTGATGTTGAATCATTTGCACCGAAATCATTTCCTTCATCAACGGCTCCAATAGCTGCTTTGGCATCATTATCAGCTGGAATCTCGTTACATGGTACTGGTCCAGTTACATTTGGTTCAGCGTTTCAACCTGTGAAAAATTCTATGCAATCCAAGGCAATTCCACCCATACAAAAAGATCGCGTGTTACAAGGTTTGTTAAATAGTAACAGTTCCAATGTTAGTAGTAGCTGTAAAAGCAATGGGAATGAATCAAATCCACCTACAAATTCGACCAATCCATATCCCTGTCTACATTGTAAAAATCAAAATGTGTCCAATAGTTTTGAATATTTACAAGATTTACACATGGTGAGTTTATTTTATTAAACAGTAACTAAATATGGTCACCTCATTTAACAACGAGAACAAAAGTATTAATACTGAGCTCTATATTTTTTCACAGCATGTCCTTCGTTGTCATGTCAAGAAGGTCAACTATCAATGTCCTCTCTGTTCACTTGAGTTTAGTCAGCAGGAATTTGCGGCTCACATTGTTTCTGCTCATAGACAAGGTACCGACAACATTTTAGTGCCCCACAAAATTAATTTCAATTTTAAATACCTGAACTTCCATAAATCCTTCTTTATGTATTACAGGCACTCCTATATCTGAATTCACGACTATGCCCCAACCTGATAATCATTTAAATCATTTAGCTGCTCAGGACACTCCTGGGACCAGTAACAACTCTAGTTCCACCAATTCTCGTCGCGAATCAGTCGAAAATAATTTTTCAACAATGCCTACAATGGCAGAAGAACTTTCTGGTATAATTTACATTAGAAAAATCATTCCGTACAGTATGGGCTAATGTAGATGATATTCAAGCTGAGTCTACTACTCATACTACTGAGTAGTAGACTCAGCTTGAACATAATCTAAGGCTAATGTAATCAAGTTAATACATATAAAAAATAGTAAAAGCAGACGACTGACGAACAAAAAAGAGCTCTTATATTTAATTAATAATAAATTTGACTACGGTAACATTTGCCCAACCTGTTCTGTGTACACATATTTATTTAAGACACAAGATCATATTATGATGATTAATTATTACTATTTTTTAGGAGCTCCAGCCCCATTTCTTCAGTGTGGAGAGTGCTATGAATTCATGAGTCTGGATGAAGCAAAAAATCACGTTTTAGAAGTTCATGGTTTTCAGCAATAATGAAACCGACAAAATGTTAACTCTCATGGAGAGTCTGAGTGTACACCGCAGCTATTTTCCTAAAAAGTGTGCCCATGCAAATTTTAAGTATGACTGCACAAGAATTTTTAATGTTTTCAGTTAACTTCTTCTACTTACTTTAATTCGTGCATCATGGTTGTAATGTTGGGCACTAGATTTTTTTAGTCTATTCTTAATTTTGTTATCATGTACATTTTTCACTTCATCTGTTCTATAGTTAATTTGCCAATGGAATATGTAACAAAATTAATTGTTAAGTACTTACTACTCTTGACAAAAAAATGTTGCCTAATTAACGATTGGAAATAAAGTACACAAAGTTGTCATGATTGTCAAATTGAATTTCAATCATTGCCAATATTTCAAAGTCGTGATCATTTCTCATAACTTTTTATTCAAACATGAACAGACACAACACAAATATAATTTACAATGACAAATTTCTTTTTAGTTATGTATCATAAAATTGTATTTTTATAATGTTTTTTTCCTCTCTTTAATTTTTTGTTATTGAATTTTTAAACATTCACACTTCACTCCCATTCTTTAGTCACAAAATACCGAGTTTAATTTCAATTACAAGTTTGTTCGTATGCATATTTACTGGTAGCCACGGCTTTTTGGGTGTTCCATCCTGTTTCACGGGATAAGTTTTCGCAAATTTGCTGGTATTCCAATGGATCTGATCGTTTAAAACAATATCTGAAAAAAGAAAGCAAAATAACATTGTATAAATGAGGTGAAAGTTGAGTGTCTTTTTCAAATAATACATGGAGAAAGTTATTTAGCGTACCTTAGACTAGACCATCTGCTTGAGAAAGTAGCAGAACAGAGTGATTTGGCCTCCTTTGATACTGGTGCATGATTTGGAATTGGATTCTCCACACAACTTAGGTCAAGTTTCCAAGTGGCAGCAAATGCTTCGGCGTCCTGATTGTCATAAATAGAGAATAAAAATTAGTTTAATTGACCAGACAAATATTTGTCATTTAAAAAATACATTCTATACTTTTACATATTAAATACAATACAGAAGTTTTAAAATTACATGTCCAACCACTTCATCCTGTTCATTATTGTAAGTGCCTAATAATCCAGCGACACGTCCAAATCTAGCATCCGACATTAAAATTAAATTCTGCATATACTTTATATATACGTCAATTAATAAAGCCTAGAAAAAATACCTGTAGCCGTTCTCCAAGTTGAAGACACAAACATCCAAAGCTTTGTTGCATTCCACGGTCAATTCATCTTCCAAAGTTACCTTCACTATTTCAGCAGACTCTTGTACATTAATGTGTGCACCATCTCCTTGTCTAGATACCTGAAATTTCACCAATATTATGATTCATATTAAACAGGCCATAATTTTGTTTATATTTATAATATAAATATTTTATTTAGAGCATTATAGAAATTTACACTAAAATCAGGATTTATGACGACAGTCTGAAAAAAAACAAAAGGAAACATGAAATTAATTTAATTACTTATAGCAATTCTAAAATGGTGAAAGAGTTTCAATAAATAAGCTTCATGCTAATTCACATAATGAAATCTTACCACTGTGCGATCAGCAACAATGATTGATTTTTGAATGACTCCTCCATCATTGTTAAAGTCAACAGCAACAGTCAAATCACGATTTAAAAAGTCTCCGGTTAACAAATACTGACACACTCCCTCGTAATGATACACATCTCCATCAAAAGTTTGGAAATACTGGGATCCAATGATGTAGGCCTTTTGACCTGCAATTAAAAATTCCAAAAAAAAAATATTATAAAAAACTTTCTTCTAAACGTTTTACATGAATTAAGTACAAAATGAAAATACCTATACCGGAATGAGGGCTTGCATTAGTACGCAATGCTCGTGTAATGGCCGTCAAAGTGTCGGTGGTTGCCAAGTCTCGAACCAATTGCTTAAAAATGCCCCATGTGGTAGCCAACTGATTTCTGTAGGGAATGACTCGTCTTGAGGGCCAAGCATTGACAATGGCGGTTTTTACATCCAAGAAAGAGTTGACTGGTTTTGGCAGTGGTATCAAAGCAGAGATAACGCCATTTTGAAGATCAACAGTGAGAACTTCAGCCAAGACTTTTTTGACCACAACTCGACCCTTGTTGAAAATATCTTCCACACGTGCGTTCACATCTCCCACATCACCCTTAAAAGCTTGGACGGTGAATTGAATGATGGAGAGGACCAAGTCTTTGATTTCTTGACTGGCAGCAGATTGTTCCACATAACGATTCAAATCATCAGCTCTTGAAAGAAGAACATCCACGGCTTTAGCCCAAAAACCATCAGCGATTGTCTGAGCCTTCTTGAGGGCATCTGCCATTTTTTTAAAAATAAATTTTAAATAAATAATACAATTAATAAAATATCAAATGTTTAGTAGTCACTTACTCTGAGCAGTTTGAGCGTTAAAGTTGGTGCCTATTCTTGCTGAAATTTTGTCGAGCAATTCCTTGAGTTGTATGGCAATCGGTCTCAAGGTCTTCAAAGAAATACGGATGACATGTCCCAATGCAATTTTGACGCTCTAAGAAAAAATAAAAAACTGTATTAGTATGACAGTAATAAATAAATAAAAATAAGTTTTTACAGCACAAATAATTTACCTTGAGAGCCTTTTCGTATTTTTTGACAAGTTCGGGAGATTTCGTGCTCAATTCTTTCAAATATTCTGGAAGTTGACAAACAGAAGACAAAATGTTTTTCAAGGGTTCGACAGCTGTTTTCAGAGCTGATAAGATGACTTTGACGTTGTCAGAAATGCTCTTCGTCTCTGGATTCTCTTCCCATTCTTGTTTAATCTCTTGCAGTTCAGTCCGAATATGTTCACGAAGGGGACGTAAATTGGGTAGTGTATCAGACAATTTGGACAAAGTTTGTTGAATATCTTGACTAAGTTCACTAATGTAAGCTTCGCTAGTGGCCTGTACACCATCACCAGTGTTTTCAAATCTTTCTGAGGCTCTGGTCTAAAATAATGACCAAAATTAAAAGGAATATTAAAATAATTTTTAATTGTATGTTCAAACTAATACGAATTCTTATAATTAAAATTGCACATACCAAAACTTCTTGAATTGTTTTCAAATCCCATCTAAGTTTAATAGATAAGAGTTGAGATGTGTTCAAAGCAAGACCAAACTCAGCTAAAATATTTTTAGTCACATCCTTGGATCCAGATTCCAAACTTCTTTTAAGACTTAAAATCAATTCTCTTTCAGTTGGGAAACCAAAAGCAAGTTCATAGCTTCGTTTATTTGTGGTATCAGTGTTGAAAGTATTAAGACTCAAATGAGGAAGATTTGCTCCATGAAGATGAACATCCACAACACGTGTGTCCTTCATTCCAGGTAAATGGACTTCATATCTGACATCCAAAGCATTATCATTTCTGGTTGACCTTCTGCGACGATGTTCTCCAAGATTACGAACATTTCTTGAAATTAAAAATTCGGGTTTGGATCTATCCCCAATCTGTAAAACAAAAAGATGGCACAGAATCTTGTCAGTCAGAACAGAAAAAAATAAGGGAGGGTTGACAAGCAATAGTATGTTGTACACTATAAAGAAGACAACAGTTTTTTTAAAATAAAATAACATAAGTTAATATTTTTATTACGACAATTTAATACTCTGTCTATAATTCCTTTTTAATTGTTCGTACAAGTTTGGATTGAGAATGGAACAGAATTGTTTTGAACTAAATAAAGCTAGGCAGAAGCTATAGTAGTATTTCAAATAATATTGACAAATTTTTCCACAACGAAGTTTGTAAGAAGGGAATCTTAGTGGAGGATCATAATTATAAGAATGAAGGGACGGAGGAGTTGTTGGAGAATTTATTGTTGGATTTGGAAAAGTATTTGAATTCCATGGTCCCACTCTAGCAGGATGAAGATGACAGTTAGGAAGAGCGAGAGAAGGACCAGAAGTTGACATTCTCTTATGTAATTTGGGTGAACGGGGACGATGAACACTTCGTTGACTTCGTCTTGACACAGTCATGTCATTCCATAAGCTTGATATTGAACGAATATCATTTCGATTTTCGTAAGTTTCCTGTTCCATGAAAAACGCCGTGGCTATGAAAAATTATTTCTTTTTTCCTTGAACCCTCTTCATTCTGACGAACGAGTTTATCATACCACCAACCATATTGTTGGAAAAACAATTTTAAACTGACAAGTAAGTACAAGAATTTGACTAGAAATCACTAACTTCAAATTAGTTTTTTCTTCAGTCTTCTGTACTCGATTAAATTTTCAACAAAAAAAACTTTTGATTCCTTCTACCACTACATTTTTGCAACAATGGGAAGGCAATGGGAGGAGGTTAAAAGGTTTACAAGTTGATGAAAAAAACTTACCAATAGACTTTGAAGATTTTCAGACAAAATTATTTCAATATTCCTTGATTTCAACTCTCCATTACGATTCTTGAAGGAATAGCGAAGATTGACAAGGTATGAGTCCAAAACTTGATTGGTGGAATCTTGAGTTTTACTAATATCACCATCTCCTTCCACAAATATTCCTAGACCCTGAAAAAATACAAAAAATCGTTCATACAAAAAATCTTCCCAAAATTAATTGAAATTTTGTAAATTAGTCCTACCTCAGACTGGACAGAAAATTTGGTTTTCAACAAGTTGGATCTTTCTCCCTGAGAGTTGGCGTCATAAGTAAGCTTGGCCACAAGAACAATCTTATTGTTGGGATTCTCAAAAACATCCAATTCAGTTGTAGAGTCCAAATAAGTCAGACGACCAAATCTGACAACCTTTCGTGTGATGACAAGATCTTTGACCAAAGAAGGATGAGAAATGGTGGCCTTGTAGGCGTATCCCTTGGCTCCATCATCAGTTGTCAATTTTTCATGTTCAATGTTTAAACTCAATTTTTGGTTTGGATTTGCTGTCTTGTCTAACCAAACGGAGATGTGTGCAGTTGGTTTAGTGGGTCCAGTTTTAGCGACAAGAAGGTTGATGGTTCTCTTCAAAATGGTTAATTCAATTCCTCCCTCACAATTATGTTCCCCATCTCCTTTACCATGAAGTCGGATGGCCAAAGTATTGGTTTTGTCGTCTCCCAAAAGAAGTGTGGTTTTGTGTTCTAAACTTTGCTTAGGGCTGTAAGTCGTCTCACTTACAATTCCATAAGCTTGCTCAACATTTTCTGCATTGAAATTGCTACGACGGATGAGTTTGATGGCATAACCCAATGGACTCTTTTGAGTAATTTGTAATTGAGATTCCAAGGAAATGAATTTTCCTCGTGGTTGACCCTCAGGTTGATTACTAGCCAAAATTTTGGCACCAACTTCCATGTTATTATTTCTAATCTCAATCTCAATTGTACCACTGCTTCCTTCCGTGAAGATTGCAACGGGGAGTTGAGAGAATTGAATGACAGATTTGAGCTCAAATCCTTTGTCAGCTGATCTGACACTTTCAGCCTTAAATGTTCCCTTGATTGGTTGTTCAGCTTGAATGAGAGCAGTTGCAATATCAGTGGAGAAAGTTCCTTCGTATGTCAATTTAACACCAGCAGCTGCCTTTGTGTATTCCAAACTAAAATTACAATTTAAAAATACAATTAAATTTAAGGAGTCTTGTTAATTAATACAAAATAAAATGGGAATAAATATTGTGACTTACGTAAGAACATTAGTCACATCCTCAGCACGTCCAGCTTTAATCACGAGTTTTCTACGATTGTCATTAATTTCAAGAACAGCTTTACCAGTGGCCTTCCATCCATATTCAACATTTACGTTGCCACCATATGCACCCCCGTTGGCTACTAAATCTCCTCCAATCTTGACTAAATTTATTTAAACGGAAAACAATTATTAATGAAAAATATTAATCTATAATGGTAAATATACGGACAAATGAAAAAAAGTGACTTACGTGGTGCTGAAAGTTTAGGGTTAGAAAAGTCCAAATTATAATTGAGAACGCCATTAGCAGAGCGAATTTTCAAGGCAATGTTACTGTATCCCAAATCTCCAGAGTAGACAATAGACAATGCTTTTTCTTGTCCAGCAACAGTCAATTCACCTTCAAGTTTTGCAGTCTTTCCCTTGTATTTTACAATATTTGTCAAAGCATAAGTCTCACTATTAGTCTGACTGTTACCCAACTTGAGTCCAAAACCAGTGTTGGTTGTCTCTGCCTTCAATTCAAAATTTTTCAATGGATTCATACGATCAACTGTCGACTTGACAAAGACTGTTGTTTGTGAAACTCCAACACTTCCAGACACGTCAAAAAGTTGAGTATTGACGGTTCCATGCAACTTGACTTTGAGAACATTATTTTTATTTGACTCGGCAGCAGCATCAACGAGTAATTTACCATCTCGTAGACTAATGTCATACTTGTAATTAAATGTGGGCTGGTCGTCCAATTTCAATTCATGTTGTTTTTCAATCTGAACAAAAATCATCATTATTAATTACTGTAGTCAAAAGTACACAATCCATATTTATTTCTATTCATGAATGATGTGCATACTTGGAAAGATTCGAAACTGTTGAATTGACATTTTTCAGTAACTTTTCCTTCAATCTTTTGGGCCTTGAGGGCACTAGGAAGGCGAATGTTGGTAAGGGTGTACTTCATATTTTTGGTACGAGTTCCATCAGCTCCTGTATTGGACTCTCCCTCAGCTTCAATTCCATACTGGACTCCTCCAACTTGAAGAGAGTTGCTTGTGCTCAAGAATTTAGGACCAATTATTTGCTTTGAGTCTAAATTTACTTGACCAAATGCTTCACATATCAAATCGACCTAAACACAATATTCGCATCATTTTAGAATTTATAATGGCGTAAAAGATAAACTTAAAAATAAATGCAATTAATTGAAGACACATACCTTAACTTGAAGTGATCTACGACTATTTTCAGTTTGAGCGGATTTGATTTGAGCTTCAATTCTATTGTTTTGAACTCCATCAGTTAAAATTCCTACATCAGCAGTAATGTCAAAGACGGCTTGAGGAAGATTTGAATTCAATGATTTAATTTTCCAGACAATGGATGTTGACTTTAATTCTGGAACATTGATGTCCAATCGGGCATCACTGGTTCTTTCCTCTGGTCGACTATTCAATTCATTTTTAAATTCAACTTTGTAAGAACGGCCATCAACACCCACAAAGGTCACTGCGGCAGAATGTTCTCCCTGTTTCAATTGAGTTGGAAGCTTGCCATTGAGATTCAGTTCAACTCTTTGACCTAAGATCGTCAATACGTTCCTAAAAAACAAGTCATAATTTGAGTACTTGTACAACCGTAATTAAATTGTGACAAAGGACTTGGAATATTTACTTTGAATCAACGAGAATGGAGCCATAAGTGATCTTAGTCACACTCTCAACTGAAATAAAAAGAAAAGCGTTTAAAATAATTAAAAACATGGCCAAAGAAGTACAATCATTAAAAATATTGGTAACACACCTTGGACAGATTGAGAAGGATCTCTCTTGGCATCCCATTTAAAGTCTACTTTCACCTTGTGCACATCACCCTCACATTGTCTGGACACGTCCAACAAGACTTGACGTCCAGTTTTTTCAATGTTGGCATCCAATTTAGTGATGACATGGCTGTCAGATTTGGGTTCTCTGGTCAATGTGATAGACCAGACATTCTTTAAAATACTTTTGATTTGAATTGGAGCAGGAGAAGTCCTTCCAACATTGGCCGTGAGCAGAGCAATTTCATTTGCACCCTCCTTAAGACTGATCTTGGCCAAGTATTTTTCAGGAATTGCCTTCATCTTGAGGTCAAAACTACACAAAAAAAATTAAAATTATTTTTCCAACAATATTCATGTGACTTTAGTCCATTCAAATTAATGGTTTGCTCATATACTTACACAATATTTAATGCTGCAACATCAGCGTTGATTGAAATTCCTTTGCCCGTTTGTGTGTTCAACAAATTGACAACTGTGGTCACCTTATTCTTTGGAATGGCACCGGATGGAAGTTTAGCGGTCAATTCAGTCTCATGTCTAAATGATGAAGTCCAACCTTCAGGAGGATTTGACACGGTGCTTCGCTTATGGGTCAATTCTAAGAATACATTACGGTCCTTGCAGTTAACCTACAAAACGACAAATAATCAGCAAAATTTAT
This sequence comes from Arrhopalites spinosus, assembly GCA_034700945.1. Taxonomy (NCBI): domain Eukaryota; kingdom Metazoa; phylum Arthropoda; class Collembola; order Symphypleona; family Arrhopalitidae; genus Arrhopalites; species Arrhopalites spinosus. The sequence continues at coordinate 11,823 of JAQIVZ010000285.1, forward strand.
TTAATGTTACTACGCCATCATCAAGTGGTCAGTTTAATTGTAAGAAATTGTCAATTACCAAGAGGTGAAGATCAAAGTCATTATTTTTGGTGGCATCTTTGTGGAAATAAACTTTCACTTTCCCTTTGGATCCTTCATCACCAGACAAAAATTGGACGTCCAATAAAGTTTCTTGGTCTTGAACATGCTTCACATGACTCTTGAGAGCTACGTTGTAAGTTTCCTCTGGATCATTTCTCACGGGGAAAAAGACTAAAAAAATAATTGAAATTAATTAAAATTCATCATAAAATCTTCGTTCGTCTTTCGTAAAAATTATCATTTGTTAACTTACATTTCACTTCATGTTGAGCTTCAAAATTCTTCAAGGATTGAACTAAAATGTCGGTTTTGGTTGACAATTCCCATCTTGGTCTGTCGGATGGTCCATAAGTTAAACTGTAGACGGAATTGTAAGCTCCCTGACTTTTATCACGCTTAATATCAGCCTTGAGGTCAAAGTTTAAAAAGAAAACTCTTGAAGAAGTGACTTTTGTCTCCAATTTAGCCTCAACTCCAGGATTTCTAAAGGCAGTCTTGTGAATGGTTAAATGATGTTCCAACGTGAGTCCATATTTGACGTCAAGATCAGATTCATAATTTTGACCTTTACGTTGAGCATGTCCCTTGAGAGCCAAAATTGGATTTGGGTCACCCTTTTGATCACGATCACGTGCTCCTAATTCAACATTCTTAATTTCATATTTAAAGTCTTGACCCTCTCGGTGAACTTGAATGGCACCCTTCAAAAAAATGTCAAGGGGAGTGATTGTAGCTAGTTTGTCGGGGAATTGATGACTGAGGTCAAAAGTTACACTCTTGTCGTTGGCGCTCTTGGTGCGAACAATTCTGCCTTTAAGGAATTCTAAGCTTGTTGTCTTGTCTTTTTTGTCTGGATATTCCAAGGTGAGGGATGGTTCATAGATCTAAACAAAGTGAAATTTAATAAATAAATTAGTCAATTCAATAAATTAAATTAAAAATATTCTTCTATTTATTCCACAATGTGTACAAACCTCATTTGCGCCTTCAACACTTTTCTTTACTTGTCCATGAACACTCAAGACAGCCAAATTTGACAGAGCAAGACGAGCTATATAACAAGACAAAATTATTTTCATTTTAATAAAAAAAATCCAAACTTTATACACTTCATGTCTTATATAAAATGATATAAAATATTCTTACCTTTGATTGATTTTAAATCATCAGAATTGGTTCGTTCATCTACAAGAAAAGGAATAATTAAATTAAATTTCAAGAATTTACAAAGATAATGAAAATGATGTTACATGTGAATTTGGCATCTCCTCCCTTGAGTGGAGTGTCCACTTCCAATTCAATTTTTCTAGTTCCTGCGTCTCGATTCTCAACGCTGTGAACATTCAATGTCACTTTCCTGTTGGTCGTTGATCCGGGGGTATCAAGAGTAAGTGTAACTTTTTTGTCATCTCCGTCTAAAAATTTAGTTAAATTCAGTTAATTGCTCAACAATAATTAAAATTATAGGGAGTTTTATAAAATCACAAACTCGACTTAAACTCTACTCCGCCATAGAGTGTCTAATGTATGACGATAGAGGCAAGGATTTCTTACCCGTCGCGAAGAGAGTTCGGAGTAAAATTTGGGATTTTATAAAACTCCCTTATACTAAATAATTCAAGACTTACCAAGATCCTTGTCCACAACAACAGAGTATCCTTGAATAGATGGTTCAGTCTTTTGCAATTTAATGGCAAAGTATTGTTTTCCAAAAAGGGCGGCCTTGTCCTTGGTCACATCCAAGTTGACATTTGATGTCACACAAACTTTCACACCAACAATGCCCAATAGAGCAGACAATGGATGGTCGAGACATTCTTCAACACTGTCACAAACAATAAAATTAATTGTTAGCAAATAAGTTTTATTAATAAAATTGAAAGGGACTAAAAATCTCACCCCATGACCTGAAGAGAAGGTCGGAAGTCAGTCTTTTGTTCAGGTCGACTTGGACTTGTTCTGATCCAGTAAATATTTGAAGTGACTTCAAAAGATCTAATAGTTTCATGAGGAAGATTCAATTTGGCTTCAAATTTCTTGGAGTCTCGGTGAAGTGAAAGATCAATACCACCTCCTGATTTCACTGAAAATTTAAATTAAAACCATTTTTGAAAAATTAATTGGATTAAAATTTAATTATAAAAACTGATTTAAAAAACCAAATTCACATTTCATTATTTACATTTTGCTTCGTATTGTAATCCACTCTCAAATGGTCCAGCAAGAACACTTTGTCTCAATTTGAGGCCAGTGGCAACATTCGTCTCAATTTTCAATGACAAGGCCAAAGGACTGCCAGCACCATCAGGGCGTTTGCCTTCTCTCTTGTATTCGATAGAAGGAACAGTGGAGCCTTGAGCTGACATAGCAAGGGCAAAACCAGCAACAGTTGGGGTACGAATGTCAATATTCAAGAATTGAATGGATTTGATCACGTCAACGTCCCTGGAGGAAGATTCTAAGGTTCCCTTGACAAAACGCTCAACCTTTTCCTTCAAATTGGACAAAGTCTCTGGACCTCTGTTCGTATTGACAGAGACGACTCCAATGGTGGTGCCCAAAACTCGAATGTAAAGGTCACCAATGGCGGGTTTCTGTCCACGGTCAATATTTCCAAGATCAACCTTTGAATGGAGAGCCTCAACTCCCTCACGATTTAAGGACACCGGAGTCACGTCACGTTTGCTTCGTCCCTGTTTGAAGATGGTGTTGAGAACAGATTTGGGGGAGAAAGTCAGTTGTTTGCTGAATGGGAACTTTCCTTGTGGGCCGAATAAAGATTCTTGTAAATGATCAAAATTTTCAAGGTACAGTCCAACCTGAAAAAATTTAATTGGTGAATTAAATGAACAAAATTAATTGTAAAATAACTCATTCTCACCTCCAATAAATTGTAAGACTGTCCCAAGACATCAATGGTCAAATTAGCAGAGAGTTGTCGAGGAATGAAGGATTCCTTGGAAAACATGACATTTCCTTCAGCAGAATAACCGAGATTGGCAGCAGCATTGAAGAAGGAGGATTGAAGATTACGGGAGAATTTCCTCAATTCAGTTGGGTACTTGAGACTGACACTCAACTTTTGGGCAGCAGATTTCAATTGACGAGTTGAGGGACTGGAATTTTTGACCAAATTTTGAAGCAAAGATTGAACAAAGCTTCCAACTGTAATTTAAATATTCGTATTAATTTTCATTCTGATATCTATGTAATAAGAGCCTTAAAAATAACTTAAAATATTAATTAAATAAAAGAAACCTTGGAGAGACTCTTCATCATTCAAAACATTTTGAATTATGCCAGCATCGGATGGTTCAAGACACCTCAAATTGGCAACAAAACTGATCATTCTTACATTTGATGATTCCTTACGATTTGCGAAAATTTCTTGAGCTGTCACAATCATTACAAAGAGAGTAAATTATTTTGAACACAATTCGAATCCATCTTTAATATATCCTGAAGTAGGTGACGACTATATTCAATTAAAGGATTAAAAATAATACCTTTTTTCTTAAGTTCTGTTTGACAGGGGTCTCGTCTGAAAGCTTGTAAAGCTGGGACTTTGATTCTGTTGAAGAAACTTCCAAGACAGCTGGAAATTGCATTCACACCTTCATTAGTCAAAACCTGTAAATTTCCGAGAGCCTGAAGAGCAGCAACGGCGTTCTCTGCCTTTCCCTCTTCACTACTTTTGGTGAGACATGAATCCTTAGCCACCTCAGCAATTTTATCAATGAGAGCAACATATTCTGGCTGAAAATGTTCCATAAAAAATTAAATTGACAACTCAAAATCGAAACATTTTATCCTACCCTACTATATGGTAAGAATTTATAGAAAACTTACCACATCTCCACATTTATTGTTGGTGATTTTACAATAGCGGTAAGCTAAACCAGAAGCAGCCAAAAGTAATCTTTTGCTCACTTCTTTGGTGTTAATAAGACCTACAATACCTGTACACAACGCCAAAAATTATTTAAATTATTTATTTTTACTGACTGACATGCACAATTTAACTAATTCACAATCTTACTTTTCAATGATTTTTCTGTTGGAGCAGAAGCAAAAGTTGTCTTAAGGAAAAAATATCGTTTGGTGACTGCATCCAATTCTTGAGCTTGGTAAAGTGGAGCAAGAACGGCAATACTGGCATCAGTTCCGGAAATGGCAGCAGTGTCAACATAAAGTTTCTTCAGTTTTTGAGATTGAGCAGAACAGATTTGACCATTAGAAAGCTCATTGTAAATTCCCAATGCAGTCTCTTGAGTCAAGTCAGAAAAGGATTTCTTCAAATTGAGAAGGAGGATAGGCACTTCAGTTGAGGCACCGTCGGGACGAATGTGTTCACAAACTATGAAAAAATTAATTATTAGCATCATGTTTTCAATTTCAAATTAAATTAAAAAACAACATGCATAAATAATTAAGTATTGACATTACTTTTATCAAGAGAGTCTCTCGCTAATTTTTCAGCGCTAGCTTGACGAGTGGCGTCTGGAGAATTGTCAACATAGTCAAAATAGATGGAGGACTTGACAAGATCTGAAGGGATTGCTCGTTTGTTAGTTCCCTTCCTATACATCAATGAGCCAAAAAAGGTTAACACATGATTTACTTAATTTTTTAAAGTGATTTATATGAGACTAATATGATCATTCTGTAAAAAAATAATCTTTTTTTACTTGGCAGTGACAAGATTAAGGGTGACAGTGATGCGGGTACGAACTCCCACGGTCTCAGAGATTGGTTGAAGACTACCACTTTCGTGAACTTCGGTACATTTGACTGACTTGACAACACCATTTTCAAGGGACTGTTCACAATTTTGTGTGGCCACAACTTCAGGGACTGAATTTCGACCCTGTAAATTATCAGTGATGATTATAATCAGTGTTTTATTTCAGGAAACAGTTTTCAATGGATAAATAAATTCTTACGGAGACAACATCATAGGCTACACCATGGGAAAGAGTAGAACCACCTTCACGGTTTAAACAGGCATTGAGACTGCAAAAGAGAACATACAAAAGTCATTATACACCTACTAAAATATGATTCATAATACAAATTAATATTCCATGTAATTCTATTTGGGTTAAAAATAAATTTGTTAACATTATTTTGAGAACATTCTTCAATCTTTTGACCTCTTACAAGCCCTACTGATTCAACAGTTTGATTTATGAAATCTCCAACACTTGAACTTTATGTCTCAATGTGGGGCATCAATTTATTTATGACCTCAATAACTACAACTAGTTTTCATGATAAACATTTTTTACCCTATTAATTTGTGTCACTTATGAACCTTGGTAAATATTTGTCATTGCTTGGATTAATTTATTTATAATGAATGACAATAGCATAAAAATATTTTGACTGAAAAAGTGCTTAAAAATCAACATTCCAAAATACGACATAAAAAAAATTAACTTGGTTCAACTTACGCTTTAGTTTTGACATAATTATCCCCGGACAGAGTGTATCGTGTTGGACATCTTCCAGAAACATCGGACTAAGATTAAAAATAAAAAATTCCATGAAAATTATCATGTGTGATACAATTAACTAATTGTAATGATTAACTAAAACTTACTTCAACAACGTCGTTCTCACTAACACCATTCAAAGCCGCTTTATTTTGTAAAAGAGACAAGATGGATCTCTTGATATTGGCAGCATAAACTGAAAAAAATAAATAATGAAATTAAAAATCCGGTACATAAGAATCCAGAGGAATCTTACAAAATATTATAACATTTAACAAGGTGTTTATATTATTATTGTGTCAATATTATTATTACTCGATTCATCTTTGGTTACACAGACGGTTCCAATTATACCATCCTCTAGTGTAAATCTGATAGGGGAACCTTCCAAGCCAAGGGGTTCTTCTTGACCAGACTAATAATAATTAATTCCTATTAATTAAAATTCTCTATTTAAAATCAATTGAGAAATTCGTGAGATTAACATACGGAAGTTTTAATTGTGGATTTTTGTATCCTCAATGTAAAGTCACAACTGGAGTATGCCGTTACGACAACTTTAGCGTTAACCTACGTCAAAAAAAAGTTGAGATCTCACATTTTAAAAAATAAATAAATTAAAAATAAATTAATCATGATTAAGAAAATAAAATAACTAAAAAATGAACCTTGGTTGGCTTTGAGTCAGGTAGGTCACTCAGCTATGATTAAATAAATACAAAATAATTAATTAAACGGATATTAATACATGAGAAGACAATTTATGATAATAATTTATAAATAGTTTGGAACGTACGGTTGTGGTGGTTTCGGATTCGTATTCATATGCATATTCTCCAGGTTCATAGTTGAGGACAGATGATACTTGACCTGTAGACCGAAATAATTATTTTTTTCAAAAAAAGTTCAAAGTTTATCAACCCGCAGGTTGTCTCCGAGTCTCCGACAATTTTGTGTAGACTATTGAGCCTTTCATAGTGAAGGTCACTTTGTCGCGTCAAGAAAAAGTTTAATTAATTATTTGCTAATTTTAATTGATAAGAAATGAATCAATGAAAACACACTCTATCCTATCTAAATATCAAGAACGGACATTCAATGTGACCCTAAAACCTTGAAATATTTTTTTTTGATAAATTGAAAATCCTAGACTATTTAAAAACAATAAAATCTTTAAATAAATCAAGTATAAATAAAATTATTCATACTTGAAAGGTCATCATAAAGTTCATCTCTTTTTGCCTTTGCACATTGCACTTGAGTTTTAAAAAAATTAGTCCCCTCAATCCTAGTCCATTGACATACATAACAGTTACCATTCCAGACTCACTAAAATTCACCTTTTAGCGTTATACAAGACAAAAAAATCGTAAATAAAATGTCTCTTTATTTAAGAAAAGGTTTACACATTTAATCTTTCTCTTTCTCTCTTCATTTTATAACTTGACTCGACATGATTTGACATTGACACGTTGATTAAAAAGTACAATTTTTTAACTTCTTCATATCCATCAAAGACAGAAAAAGAAAACTTTTAGTATATCACGGGAGTTCATCTACAAATGAACTTGACATTAATCATTTTCATAGATCGTCGTCATACCTATAAAAATAACTGACAGCCTCTCTCTCTCTCTCTCTCTCTCTCTCTCTCTGTTGAAATTGATGAATTTGTGTTTCAAAATTCAACAAAGAAATTATTTGTTTAATTATTACAAATATATTTATTTAACTTTGATTGAATTGAAATTGATTCTTCTTGTGTACTCAAGAAAATAGATGAAACTTGTATTTTTCTCTATCTTGTGAACGATAACAAACATCCCTCAAGTTCTTCACGTGCCTCTTTCATGATTAAATCAAACTTTGGTTTTTTCCTCACCTTTCATTACTATGTCTCAATCTTAACTAACTATTAGTCAATCAATATCTCTATCAGTTTAAATATAAAAAAAATATTTCCAAAGAGTCGACAAAAATCATTTCGCAATTGAGTATTCCCTATTTAAAAAACAATCAATGGAAACTTACCAGGTCTACAGAGAATGGGACATTCTGAACTTCCTGAATTTTGAGTTGGGGCTAAAAAAATGAACAATTAAAAATATCATCAGACTCACATTATTAAAGTAAATTAATTTCTAACTGAAATTATGTAATATTATTTCCAATTAATTAATTTGTCAAATTGTAAGAATTAAGATGACTAGAAAAAGTGCTGAATAACAATTTGCAATAAAAATGTAAAAATAAATTTTTAATAAAAATTGGCATTTAATTAATTGTACAAAATAATAAATGAAATAAAATCGAGGGACATACCAGCGAGTGAGTGGTGTGAAATAATGAATAGGGTGACGAAAATGGTCAGTGGCCTTGCCACAAAATGGTTTGCTCTCGACATCTCGGCTACTGATGGCGACTAGTGCTGATTTCCACAGAGAGAATTCCTTTTATAAACTTTTAATCATCTCAAGACGTACATAATATGTGTCATAGTCCAAAGTTAAAATCAAAAAAGTTTTCTTTTTATCTCACTTCATTCCTATCACTTCATTATATAATTTTTTGAGGAGAATTTTATGAATGAAATGCTTCTTTACACTTTCAACATTCAAAAAATCTTTTTCAAATCTGCAAACAAGGGTTTACACCCTATTTATTATTAAAGATGATATAATCCTGTTTAAATGTATTTTGTCATTTTTTTAGAATAATGCGCATCAAAAAAACAACTAGAATGACAAATTTTGAGAGAAAGACCTAAAGCTGTCTTGTTATTTATTCTCAGAAAAATTCTATGCCGTCACAAACTTAAGTTAAATCAATGAAATGAGAATTATTTTTTAAAACTTTTGAACTTCAATGTAATTATTAGCACCATATACATAATATCATGTCAGCAAAAATTTTATGTCTATGACCCAAATCATAAGCACCCTGGAAGATAGTCCACTTTAATTTGATTAAATGTACACTGAACCCAATAGGCAGCTGCTATTGTACACATTCCCATTTTGATATTTTCATCACCCTTTCCTTCCAAAATCAAGTTTTCACAAACTTCTTGGAATTCCACAACCGGGACTTCATCAAAGCATGGACTACAAGAAATATTTATTTGATGATTTTCATGTACGTACTAAATATGCATGTATTTTTGTACAAAAAAAACAATGGAGTACCTCAAAGGAGAGACATCACTGGTAAAAATTTCAGTACAATTGTTGACCATTTCAGGCGTCGGAGTGCTCATTCGTGTAAATTGAGTGTCTGTACAGTCACGATTTAATCGCCAACTCCGATAAAATTTACTTGTTTTTCCTACAATCTGAGTTAAAATAATAATAACAACATGAATTATTTCATGCCCTTTTCAATAACATTTAGATCTGCACAATTAACAAGTACTAATATAATTAACTACCTCGTCATCCGGTTTCCCAAAGTCATCAAACTCCTATCATCATAGTCATTGTATTAAGATGTTTACAATTAACATAATTAATAATGGAAACAACTTACTTCCAAATTATTTGTACCCAACAGTCCTACAAAATTGCCAAAAAAAATTTCAAAATTATACTATACAAATTGATGAATTTACACAAACAAATCAAAAATGACGAAAATAAAAATTACCAGCTGATCGTCCAAATAAATAACTTTTTAAGCGAATACTACACACTGGATAATTCACTAGACAGGCAATGTCAAAGCCAGTGTGGTCCATGGTGACCTGAATAATTAAGAACTTGTCACTGTAGACCCTTAGGCATGAAAATGGCACTAAATGCATGACTTACTTCAACTATATCTCCAAGGACATTCCCATATCGAAATGCTTTAAAGGGCCCCATATTGAAGGGAATGAATTCAAATGTTTCAGTCATTGGTATTTCAGCTAGTTGTCCATTCCACTCAATCTTAAAAGAGCAAAACGTTAAAGATAACGTTATTACGTTGTCTTACGGTATAAAAGAATCAAAATTGAATGGTTTAATAATTAAACTTTAATTATTACCGATGCATTAACATGGATTATTAAATTTTCCTCATTGTACGTCAAAATGAATGCCCGTGAGTCACCATCTCCATCAATGTTAAGAGTCACATTGGCCTCATTTAAAAAGTCTGCAGCGAGCAAGTATTGACATTTGTCTTGATGGGAATGAAATCTTCCGTCAAAAGTACGAAAATATTTCCCATTTAATATCAAAGCCATTGAATCTTGAGGACCAATTCCACCCAAGAGAACATTATCGATTCGGGAGAGTATAACGGACCACTTTGGAAGTCGAGACTCATTGGTAGTCGGTTCGGTGATCCATCGATAAAAATCACGAAGACTCAATTTGTACTTTGTACCAAACACTTGCCCCTTTTCTCTAGACTACAAGAATTGCGCTGTTAATATTAGTTATCAATCCCCTTTAATTATTTTATATGAATCAAAGCTATTATTGTTCATAAATATTTACGTAGATTGCATTAAATAAATCCATCAGACTTCTTGCGGGTTTGGGTAGAGGAAACTGAAAAAACGAATTTAAAATAATTAAAATAGGCAAATTTTACGGTATAAAAGTCACATAGATAAGCACCTGGATAACGAGAGATTCATTATGAACATATTGTAGGTCAAATCCTTTTCTCTCTAAGACTCTCTGACCCATTTTAAGGACCACGTTGTATCCCTTGGACAGAATCATTGATGCTGATGAAACATTCCCCACATCAAATTCTGTGTCATTTAAGCTTTCATAATAATTGTCCTCTTGATCTCTTTGCAACTTGTCCAAGGAGTAATGCTTCAGACTGACTAAAAATTCATGAACTTCTTTGGAAAGTCCCCATTTGAGCAATGGGCGTAACTTTATTGTTTTTTGTAATCTAATTAAAAAAGTGTAGAAAATAATTCATTACCGAAATTAGTCTCAAATGATTTTTACTAACTACGCAAAAAATGCGCGCACAGTAAACATAGATTGTCTATTTTTGGGAAACTATTTATTTCTGACCATATAAGTGTACATATACCTACTATACAATAAGTACACGACACTTACAAAAAGCGCAGTAATTTCAGTCCCTGAGTTTTTCCAGCATCCAATATTTCTGTAAAAAATTGCATTTAATTATCAAGATAGTAATGACACAAATTAAAGTAATTTTTCTACCTTCAAAAATTTGAGTAATTTGTTCAAATTCAGGATTATTCACGGCATAAAAATCAAACCAATGATGTACTTTGGCGACTGCTCCTTCCCAAATTTCTTTAACCTTTCCAATTGCCAAAGCAAGCCCTGAAAATACTTCATCTTGAATTGAAATGTAAATCTGTCGAAATTCTTCTTCCCAATCATTCTCCATCACAAAATCAACAATTACTTGCCACATGTTTTTCATCATCATTCCAATGTCTGAAATGACTGACTTTGAGAATAAATGAATGCTCCACATGCTTCCACTAAAATATTCATAGACAATACTCGATCGTGGATCACCTAAAAACAAAAGACACCACAGAAATTACTAAAAAAGGTACTAAAAAAATAATCCCAGCATTGATTCGAAATTTTTAGTTTAGATTTGGAAAAGCCAGAAGTAGACTTTGTACTTACGTTGTATCTCTTGAAGATTCTCTTGAAATTCCTTCTCCAATTTATCCAAAAGTTGTTGTATGTTTGGCAAAGCATTGAAAAAAGTTTGGCCGTAATGAACAACATTTTGAGACATTTCTTTTGTACTTGCAATCACATTAATTTTTAAATCTTTCAAAAAATCAGATTTCCTCCTTTTAAATTCCGTCTATAAAATTTAATTTGATTAATTATTTGTTTTTCTAAATAAAATCACAATAAAAAAATTTATAATTAATCCACCCACCATCGCTTTTTTCATTCCAGCCAAGTCCCACTGATGTTGAATTCGCAGTAATCTTGAAGTGTTTAAAGAAACTGTTACATTGAGTAGACTTTGAGGAAATCCTCGGCTTTGTTTTGAAAAACTCAACATAATTTCATTCTCCAGCATTTTGGGAATGGTCACAACGTAGAAATTAAAATCATCCGGATTCTTATTTTCAGTCTCATCCCCATAATCCTCGGCACCTTGTTCCGAGCCCTGAATTTGATCCTGATTTTGAAAGAATCGAAGCGAATGAGGAGATCCGTGATATTCAATCATCAGTGAATTATTTGACACTTTCAAGGGATGCAATTCCACACGAGGCACCCCTTTAAATGCCACACTCAGAATTGAAGTGTCTCCTAATTGGAGTATATTTGGATCAAACAAGGAAGGAAGCTTGCCTACAAAATAGTGAATTTTTTTAATTTACATTTTTTATAAGTATATAAATGAATAAAATAAATATTACAAATAAATTTTCCCTGTTGTAGCTGTCCATCTCGATCACGGAACGAATATGAAGTGCCAGAGATGGACGCCATAGAACCCTCAAACTTTAATAGGATGGGCAATCCCTGCAAACAATATTTTTGGGGTAATTTAATAATTAATTAATTGTCAGTTTTTATAAATGAACTGTCAGTTTTTGCATTAATGAACTTTCAGCTTTTAGGGAAAAAAACAATTGCCAGTACCGATAAATTAATTGTCAGTTTCTCAAAAATGAATTGTCAGTTTTAAGAAATGAATTATCAGCTCAACAAAAAATATTATTTATCAGTAGAAAACATTCAACTTTAAATCTTAAACTGCAGTGAAAGTTAAAGGCAGCAAATGACTCATACCTCAAACCCTCTCTAACTCTAACTTGACTAACGATAAGTACAATTTTGAGTTTTTTCTCTTGTACCTTGTCTAAGGTAGTCAACTTCCAGTTTCCTTCAAACAAGCAACCAAATTGACAAAATTAAAATATTTAAAATGGCAACATTGAGTCATCTCCATCTTTTTACGTGGTTCCGATTAACAAGGGAAATTTGACTAAAATATTTTGCCTGCAAACATGTGTATGCATTTGCTGTGTTTGAGGGCTTGTTAAAATTTTAGGAGCAAGCTAAAAATGTTCCATTTGGCCAAAAAAGGAAGCGAGGTCGGTCATCAGAACAAAGAAAGCCTTAATTCGACAACTTACAAATGAGTCTTGTCCGTATTTTGAGAATAATTAAAAAATAATAATTGACGAGAATACTCGTGCAAATATTGACTGATCTCGATTTAAAGTTAAATTTTTTCTACTGATAAATAATATTTTTGGTGAGCTGATAATTCATTTTTGAGAAACTGACAATTAATTTATCGGTATACTGACAATTGTTTTTTCCAAAAACTGACAATTAATTTTTAAAAACTGACAATTACATTTTAGCCATATTTTTTCATACATCCATAATCTTGAATAATTAAAAAAAAACTAAAAGCAAAAAGCAATAACCTCAGATTGAATGGAAGCTTCAAACGATGCTGGTGTACCACTAATGTCTTCTTTAGGCTCATCATAATTGTCCCTAAAATAGTCATCGAAATCGTCACCCGAATTTGCTGACAAAATTCGACCAATGACAAATACTTTGTCAAATTCTCTTTCAAAAATGTCCAACTCTAGTACCACGCTGGACAAAGTTTTTTCATCATTTTCCAGTACTAATTTAGTTTGTAAGTCCTGCCACCAGAAAAAAGACAATAATTAATATTTAATGTAGAATGTTAAAAATTTGTAATTGCCTCACCCTGGGTAGAAATGGATGCTTCACAGTGAAAACATAATTCAATGACTTATCTTGTGTCATCTTTAGAACTGAAAACTTTAATTGTTCACTCGGTTTATCCAAATAATCAAGCCAGAAAGATGAGCTAAATTGAATATTGTCAACTTTCTCTACTCTCATCCCTTGAAATAAAATTCTGTCCAGGAGTGTAAATTTTAAATCCAAAATATTTTCTTTAGCCTCTTCCCTATCTGTCCAATTCCTGTGAGAGCTAAAGCCAAGAGTGCAAATATCAAACTCTTTGTTTGTGGCCTCCAACATTTTTTCAATGACTATACAGAGTGTCTTGGCCTCATCAATTTTGACTGAATTCAAGTTTTCTTGTGACGTTTTAATCCATTGTAGACCGGATGTCAGATTGAGTTTGACAACCAATGGTACATCATCTCCATTATTCTGTTCTTCGTCAACACTGTGTAGTGTAAAGATTCTCAATTTTTGTTCACTTTGACTTCCTTCCACATTGAACCATGATACATCTGCCAGAGCAAAGTCTTCAAAGGAACCAAAATTGCACTGAACAAATGCTCTTTTCTCTAAATCTGTCGACTTTAATAGAACTTCTCCTTTTACCATCGATGGGACACTGGAATCTGCCTCTTTTTTGTTGACTTTTATTTTTAATTCTCTACCCTCTTCTCTGTTCAATTCCATTGACAAAATTTTCCTTTCAATTTGAAAGTCTAGTCCAGGAAAAAGACCAAAGGCATACGAATTTCGGTACTGTCGATAAGAAGGATAAATGAGATAACCTTCATGAATGAGATTTTTTTCGAATTCCCTTGTCTTCAATTTTAACTACCAACTCTTGATCAACTCCGTTGAAATTTCCCGAAATTTTGAAAGACTTTTCCATCTCTCCAGTATCCACGAAAACTTGTAGAGTACCCCCAGACGTTCCATAGAATTTCACGGCTTCTAAATTACCCGTCCAAGTTGTTCCTGATGAAACAAATGTTCCAAATGCTTTGATGACAGTCTCATCATCTTCAATGATATTGACAATCTCAAAATTCCAGCCAGATTCATGTTCTTTTGATTTTTCTACTGAGAGGGACAAACTTTTGGTCACTTCCTCCATTCCATTGATGTACATGATAATATTTGAGTTGAGTCGTTTTTTCAGGGCACCAAGTTCGAGTAAATTGACCATGTGAATTGAGACTCCAGGTAGGGCAATGGTGACAGTAGGAATGTAAATATCTAAAAGAATAAATTAAATCCAATTAAATTGTAAACGAATCTCCAGTAACGTACAATGCATATTTAAGTCACACATGAAAATAATTTCTCACCTGCTTCTCTCGCACTACGAACTGAAATGACCCACATTTTATTTTTGGGATTACCAATGGAAATTGAAAATATAATTAAATCAGAAGGTTGGTCAACGTCTGCTCTGAAGTTCGTGTCAAAAACAAAATTTTTGTCTTTGCCCGTAAACGACGATTGAAAAATGACTACTTCCCCTTCATATCCCGTTTTGAATCTTAATTCTGAAGAATTTGTTCCAGGATTAAAATCAATGTAAGCTCCAATTTGATTTTTTGATCCTTCAAGTTCTTGCTCCCATTCCCACACTTTTATGCTTTTGGCCACTTGAGATAATTTTAATGATCCGTTGCTCTTCATCTACATAAACAAATATTTTAATTCATGTTAATCTTGATCAAATTATTCAAATAAATATAAATGTACATAGTGAAGTCTATCACCTTGAAATCTAAAATGGAACTCAAATGTCCACCAACTAATTAGAAAAAAACATATATTGAGATTATGCTGTACTTACATCATGAAAGAATAAACAGATGCATGAGTTGACTAACCTTGAGTTGAAAAATCAATAGAATGTGAGTGACTGTGAAATTTATTGGGTGTCCAATTAAACTTTAATTGATACAAAGTTTCCATCACATCCGGAACTTTGTGCAACGTCCATTGTCCTCCTCCCCAGTAGGGTAATTTAAATTCTGAACTACTGGCCATTAATTTTTTCTCAAAATATTTGACTCTATTCATCACCTCTATTTCCAGCTCAGGCGGAACAAATTCTCCGTTCAAAGAAAACTGTAAAATTAATAATAAAATTCTTTACTTTTGTAAATATTGACAAATTATTTGTTGAAAACCAGGTCTTTACCCCACTCTGATAAATTCGTTTGACACCATCTTCATTGAGGAGCTTAGCCAGAAAGGTCATATTCGTCAAAGTTTGACCTCCCTCTTCTTCTCCCATTACCACTGAAAAATCATTTTGGATTTTGTAGTTGCGAAATGGGCTCGTAGTGGAAGCAAAATGTTTTCTTGAAAATTATACAAATTAAACAACATTAATGTTAAAGGCTAGTAAATTGTAAGCAAAATTAATTCATTAATTACTACATACACGATGATTAGTACACATATATCGCACGATACATATGTACATGTACATTTACCTCCATGTCACAAAAATGGGATCAATGGAAGACAGATCCACTCTCATCTCAGTCTCACTAGACATTTGAGAATCCTCTTTTGCTACCACACTGACATAGGTAATTCCATAAATTCGATCCATTGGTGACAAATATTTGGCTGTTATATTGTACACTCCATTGCTAAGATTTATTGGAATTTTCCCCAACAAATTGACCCTGTGCACTTCCCCCATGAAATCTAATTCTTTCCTGACAATTGAGGAAGAATTAATCAATAATAATTCACCTTTAAAAAGTGTTTTATTATTTTGACAAACCTCGATTCCACTAAATATGAGTCTTGAACGTCCGTTCTTTTAAAGTCCAATAATAAAAATATTTTTTTCTGGTCATCTCGCCCATCATCCCATTTAAATGTATTTTCAAAGTCAAATTTGGTCAACTCGGAAGTTTTCTCGTCTCTCTTTTCAGCCACTTTCTTTGAATCACAACAACAAAATATTGAGTACATTTGACATTTCATTTTAAAATAAATTGTCATTTTAATCTCACCATTTTCAAAGCTAATTTTCTTTTCAAGGGCACAATTTCTACACAAAGATTCAGACTTGCATTATTATTCCCAGTTTTCTTGACAGCATCAAAATTAAAAAAGTTGGCCAAATAACATTGTAAATTCAGAATATTTTCATCTGTCTCCTCTTCCTTTATCCATTCTGTCAAAAATTTAAAGTCAACATTGAAAAATTTTAATTTTTGAGAGACGGCTTTAGTCTCAATTCCAATTTTCTTTGAAGGGAGATAAGTCATGATAGACTTTAATTGAATATCTTTGTCCGGTTGATTTTTCCCATATTTTAAATCAAAGTCAAAACCAAGGGTGGGTGTTTTTTTGAAGAATTCTCCAGTTAAAAGTGCATGAAGAGAGTACATGGAGTCATCAGCTGTGTCTGGATTATTATATGCAAGTTCTCCATTTGTTAGTTTAAAATGAAAGCCACCATTTTCTGCTACTTGTTCTTTTGACCGACGTTCAATTAAACCTAAAAAGATTTATGTAAGGCATTTAAGTAAGTCGACAAACTTTAATTGTGATGTTTTATAATAAAAAATTCTGAATACAATTTACCCTTAAGAATTATTCCACGATTTGTAAAGGGTGACGTAAGGGTCAGATCAACGTCCAAATATTCCCCAAGCCCACGATTTACAGTGCCCACGGCGTAGTTCATTTTAGCATCCTCTCCAATTTGTGAAAAACAAATGGGTTCATATAAAATTTTGTTGTCATTTCGAACAATTTTTAAGGCGCATTGATAATTTGCTGGTACACCCTGTCCGTGACTAATTGTCGCAGAAATTCCCCGCAGAGATTCTGTATCATGGATTTTTGCTGCAAAGTATTGAGAATCAATTGGTGTTATAACTTGTCTCTCAATAGATTTAAATGTATACGCCATACCAATTAAATTAAATGGAGAGTTATTTGAGGGGTAATCAACAAGAAGAAAAATTGTTGGTAAGACCGAATCGATGAATTTAGCCACCAGTTCAATTTTTCGATTAGTTTTTGAACCAGGAGCATCAAAAACGACTGTAAAGGCAGACTCCTCTATAAAATAAAAAACAATCATCAATTACCATTCGATTGTCACTAAAATTGTTTTCATCACTTCAGATACCCACCCGTTGTTTTTTCATTCATTTTAATTTCAAGTGAAAATCCTCTCATGTCATCCAATTTCTCTGAACTAATTTTGAAAAAAAGTGGACCTTGAAGCCAAAAGTCTGACTTCCACTCAAAACTCTGAGGGATGACCATCATGGAGCAGTACTTGACACCAAACTGATGGGGTGAAATTAAATTAAAGTAATACGAGTCACTATTTGTACACTGACTTGTACGAGTTCTGCATAGAAAAAAAATTTAGTTTTAATTGTGATTCTTGAGAGGACTTGAGAGTAAATGAAATATCTTACTCGGGCCTGTCTTCCGGTCCAAAATTAATTTTTCGTTGACTGAGAGCCCCCACATCCTCAATCCACCATTGTTTTGTCTCAAATTCAAAGACTCTAAACTTTTCAAGTGGAAAATGATAATTGATTTTTAAACTATTCGTCTTCTTCTCTAATGACAAGTCTGCAGCAGCTGATAAATGGACTTTCCCCTCAAATTGAAATCCAACTATTAAATTACAATGAAATCATAAAAAATTTCATATACAAAATTTTTAAATATAACAACTACACTCACCTTTAATGAATGATTCGGGTCCAATAGTAATTTTTGTCTTAAGTAAGGATGCAGCATTTGGGATGAGTTTGAAATTCATCTCTTTCTCTTCCAACTTACTGAATAGACTTGGAAAGTCAATATTGACAGAGTATTTACTTGATATTATGTTACTCCAATCCACTTTGATATTTATGGGTAGTCCACTAGTCTATTGTACATATGAAACACTATTAGCATGTTCATTAATTTTTGAAATCATTATAAATAATTACAGCAATCATGACATGTTCATCCAAAAACGTGATGGGTTTTGTCCTCTCTAAAATGGCCATTTTGAAACTGTTGATAAGGTCATCATACTTATTGGTCAGCCATTCAAAATTGTAAAATGCAGGGAAATTTTTCTGTCGAATGGTAGTTACTCCGATTGTCGTCCCATGTAGTCGAAGAAAAGTGTCGCAGGTACCCTCATCAGTGTAGCGATCCTTTATTTTGACTTGTTTGGCAATATGTTGAATGTCCTCTGGCTTTATTCTAGGTTTCATGTGCCTCATCTCGGTCTTCACAATTTGCTTCTCTTCATCATCTTCTATGGTCATGGGTGTAGAGTAGGGATCCGAATAATTTGAGAATTCATTCAGGTCGCTGTAGAATTCCATGTAATTTCTCTCCTCCTCTTCTTTGTCTGTCTCATCAAATGTGGAGAGAGGAGCATGGAATCGTGAGAAAAGATTTTCATAATTTTCTAAATAGATTCCGGCCTAAAATGTATAAATTGTACGTAAAATCATGGTTCTTTATGTTTAATGTATATTTTCATGTATAAAATTACTTCAAAAAAATTATACGATCTGCCAAATAAATCCATTGTGAAATTTAGAGAGAGTGTCTTTGGTATGTAAGAATGTTGGGAATAGATGATATTTGATTCCATCAAGGAGCCCATATTAAAAGTATCTGTCAAAAGTTAAAAGGGATTGAAACATGAAACATTTGCCGATTTCAATCACGTGAACGTTTTAAATGCATTTCACTCACTCGAAAATGCAGACAATTCAATATTTTTTGAGAATCTTCCAAAACTTTCCATTGACCTTGGAAATTGTCTTTCCAGATGAAGCTTTCGAAGCAAAGTTTTGAGTGGTTGCTTTCCTTGACTGGCTGACTCCAATTGATTACTGATGAAGGAATGAATGAAACTAGAAACTAAAAGTAATAAACACTGTCAAAACTTTTCATTATGTTTAACAATTTACTTACGCTGATTGGACTGCTCATTATCCAATGCTCTTTGAATTAGTTGAATGTCCTCCATTTGTATACACCGAAAGATTGCTAGGAAACTGTGAATTCTTACATCAGTGCCCAGTCTCAAGTCTGTGAACACAGACTTGGCCTACTTGGTCAGTGTGAAATTTAATTAATAATTTCATGTTTTTAAAATAAAATATTTGTTTACATTATCTATAGGAAGGATCAATATTAATCAACTCACACTTCGTTTCAGAAAAGGATGACAAGGATCTCTTCGAGAGGCAGACAAAGAATGAATTTTGATTCGAGTCACTTTACTACTCATACATTTATTGATACAATTGACTGCCATTGGGGTCAACTTTTCTAAATTTCCCAACGCTTGTAAACCCACTACGGCCCCATCAGAATTTTCATCATTGTCACCCTTGCAATTTCTTAAAATTTCCTCAGCTATAAAGTCAACCAATGAAATATACTCTTGCACATTGTCACATTTTGAATTTGTAATTTTGCAGTATTGATGAGCAAAAGTTGAGACACTCAAAATGAATTGATTTTTCAGTACCAATCTGTCCTCCCCAGATTCTTGAAGGACTAGTTTGAGAATCTTAAGTAATTCTGGGAGGTCATGTCGACGAGGTCGTTGAGCAAAGGGAAGGTTTTTCAAAAATTCTGATGTAATTTCTCCATTGAAAGGCATTCGATTTGAGATTAACAATTCCCCCATGAGACCAACTGAAGAAGTTTTGGCTGCTGTCTTGAGATAAATTTTTTCCAATTTATTTTGATGACTTGGACATAAGATAGTAATTTTTTCGTACGCCTGTATCACATCTTGTTTCTTTAATTCGTAAAGAGCATCTCTCATCTGTAAAAAATGTTCGGGAGTGTCCTTTGATAAATTTTCATCGACAAAATCTTTACACATGGCAATTAACACAGTGTCCAAAACTTCTGAATTATTCTTTGTGTTGGGTTCAATATCACTTTTTTGACTAAAATCAAAATTTATACTTGACAAAATGAAAGGGGTTGCTGACCTCCTTTGACCTAAAAAAACAAGAATTTTCAATTTTAATATTTTGATGTCCAGACCCTTCATTCATTACGGTGCATTTTGGTAAATCTTAGTAAAACTCTACGGTTAGAATAAAGTCCTGAAGTCACTGCTCACAATTCAAAGCATGTATATTATATATCACATCAAAAAATCTTACTGCTGTCAATCTCACGATGATTGAGGAGGCTCAATGAAGACTTTAAGATAATTTTTGGTACTGAAGAATCATTCGAATGGCTTTGTTTTTGACTGAAGATTTTTGAAAATGGATTCACAAGTACATTCTCTTCATTACAGACTGACCTCTGGATGACATTTCCATGTAATTCTTGCTTACAAGACAGTTTTGAATCCAGAATGGGTAGAGATTTAAATTTCTACAGTAAAATATAAATACACTTTAACTGTTCATCATTCATATTTACTAAAAAAGGACTCACCTCATGAACAAAGTCATAGGGAACTCCATTTACAAACGCAGGGCCTGCCTGTCTTCGTGTACATTTATTCAAGTCTCTTCTTTTGTAGTAAACATTGCCGATTCTCTCTAAATTAAATTTTTATAGTACACAAAAATGGAGTTATGTAAATAGTACTTACTTAACCATGAAAAAAATTTTGATAGAATTTTTAAGCTTAAGAATAATAAATAAACATTTAAAATTATATTATATCTTAATTTTTAATTTTTATTGTTAAAGTTGAACGCCATTCACTGTGAATGATTCACAATAATTCCGTGTCTCTCTTCACTGAATAAAGGCTTTGAAATTTCAATGCTTTTTTCAATGATTTTTGATGCAAATTACAAAATTTCAAAGCATGGAATTGGAAGCCGGGATTAATTTTATAATAATTTTATAATAATTTGAAGGTTTGCGTCACGAGGATGGATATTCTTCTACGGAATTTATTATTGAAAATTCGGATGGTGAGGATATGGAGTACGAAGGAGAAGATACAAAAATTATTGCCGTAGAAATTCTAAGCGGACCCACAGAAGAGTTCCCAACAGAGTTGGAAATGACGGAGTGGAGTGGCTCCAGTAATGAATCTAACAACAATGACATGGATGATCAAGAATTTCAGTACGACGATTTCCATCTTCAAATGAGACAAGAGACTTGGAATTCAGAGTTGAAAAAATTGTGAGAGAGAATTTAAATGATTTAAAAGATGTGTTGTTTGATCATGACGAGTTAAAAAATTTACAACAACCATTAAATGTTGGCTGGACCAGAGAGTTGGTGACAACAATTAAACCAATTTCATCAGAAACAGATCTCTCTAATCCATTAAATTTATACAAGGCCCAAGTAAGATACATTTGTCCAAGAGGTTACACTTTTTCGTCAACGTTAAACATCACAAAATACAGTAAGAAATAGCGAAATATATTTATACCGTATATCCTCTATTGAACCCCCTGGAGTTCTATTTCTTTCGGACACTCTGACCATGGGGCTATATTTCATAATACTTATTGTTTTTTTCCAGTGAATTTTACAAAAAATAGTGAAAAATTCACTGACTTAAATTTTTCATTCATGAGTGCACCCATTGGCCTTCAAGAAAAGGAGAAAATCACAATTATTTTCTTAAAACCCAAAGCAATAAAAAACCGCAAACCCACCAAAAAACCCAAAGCCGTCAAAAACCACCTTCACAGTGAACTCAAGCCTCACAAATGCCCCTATAATAATTGTGACTATGCCCATCACAGGAATTTCACCTTCCACATGAGGCCACACACTGGAGAACGACCTTATCAATGTCACTTTTGTCAACAGAAATTCACCCAAAAGAGTAGTCTCATAATTCACGTAAGGGGACACACGATAGAACGCCCGTACAAATGTCTACACCCGGGTTGCGACTATTCTTCTACAAGAAAGGATTTTTTGAAGATTCACGAGGTGATCCACACAAAGGAAAAGAAATTCTCCTACCCAACTTGCCACCACAAATTCGGACAGAAATCCACTTTAGTGACTCACATGAAAATTCATGAGGAGGCCAAGCCCTTTTCCTGTACTCTATGTCCCTATCGTGCCAAAAAACGTGGAGACATAAAACTCCACATGACTCAGGTCCACTCAAAAGAGAAAAATTTTAAGTGTCATATCTGTTCCTACTCCACCAAAACAAACTCCCATTTAAAAACTCATCACATTGCAAAGCACACGGAAGAGAAGCCATGGAAATGTCATTTGTGCCCTTATGCCACTGCCCTCTGTTCAACAGTTTTGAAGAGACATTTGAAGACACATGACAAAAGGGAGAATAGGAGTGAGCAAGAAAAAGAAGAATCATCTTAAGGTATTATTATTTATTTATTTTTAAAAAGTATTACCTATGTCGGTCGGACAAAGCCCCATGACGTCATTTTGCACCTAATTCATCAAATATATTTTAAACTTGATTTAACAATGATGACTTGATTAATACTCTTTAACTGGTTGGTTACCTCGTTAACTTTAAAATCTGCATCTTCATGTAAACTAGACAATTGAAGGAGAGATACGATGGATCTTTTAATGTTGGCTGAGAAAAAGAAGAATCATCTTAAGGTAAACATATAGTACATATATCAGTTTAATAGCTAATATAACAATAATATAATTGCAAGTAACCTGAGAAGAAGGAATCCATCTCCGTAGTACAAACGAGACCAATGGTCCCGTTTTCTTAAATTTTGTAAACATGTAGGATAAGAGTGATGCCGAAATAAACTCGGGTTGAAATCCAACCCGCGATCACATTTTTGATGGAATGGCTACTGGTTGCAACTGGCAGCCATTTTCTTCAAACTGGCGGATGTATCAAGCGAAATGAAGGTAGAAATAAGGAGAGTTGGATTCCATCCCGACACTTAAAAACCATCCCCCTCAACTTTTTCACTCTCAATCACCACCACAGTCATATTCACCAAAAAACATAGCGGCGACATTTTTCTTTCAAGGTGCAAATTAAATTCTTTTAATATGTTTGCTTTTTAAACTTTGAATAGTTTTAATTTGATTGGTTGATTTGACTGTAAATTTGTTTCAATGCAATGTTGAACATATGTTCATGATTTACAAAAATGTACGCTATAAATAAATTACATAACATTTTTGCTTCCCCATAACCTTTTAACAAAAAAACTGTGTGATCCGACCTCATTGAAAAACTGTCTTAATATTGTTCAGTACAATAATTTTTTAGTTGAATTGGCCTGTTGTTTTCTCGTTTATTTTACTGAAAAATGTTCTGAATTGGTACATACCGATGAAATATTTAACTGAATTTTCTCATGCAGTACCCCACCTTTGTTTTTTCCATGACAGTGTCGCAAATGTCGCCGCTATGTTTTTTGGTGAATGTGACCTGTGGTGGTGATTGAGAATAAAAAAGTTGAGGGGGGATGGTTTTTAAGTGTCGAAAGTGGAATCCAACTCCCTCTACATATTTCTACCTTCGTTTCGCTTCATACATCCGCCATTTTCAACAAAATGGCTGCCAGTTGCAACCAGTAGCCATTCCATCAAAATGTGATCGCGGGTTGGATTCCAACCCGGGTTTGGCCAATTGGATTTTGTCAACCCCCTAGGTTAAGTACATATTTTCATGGAATCAAAATAACAATTATAACTAATTCTTACCAAAATTAAACTGGAGTTGTGAGTCTGGAATGTCAATTTTCTTTTCTACATTGGTCTAAAGTATGTACAAAGAGACATTTACATACATTCTGGTAAAATAATAATTATTTTCAATGAAATTGTAATTTTGAAAAATAATTTACATTAGTTCCATGAAATTGAGTTGTTGCTTTTAAATTAACAACAGACAAGTCATAGGTACATGAACTAATTGGGGTTAAGATAGCGTATCCATCCAAATTGAAATTACTATGATCCTGACTTGTCAATCGTAATTGTGTTGTTGTTTGTAAAACGTATGTGTATGAAAATCCTTGTTCATATTTCAGAAAACTTGGACCGTGACCTGTATATTACAAAGATTTTGATGAAACAATTTGCCTCAAAAATTAAACTCTAAAAGATAAGAGAAATTTTGAAAATTACCACTACAGGCAGGTTTACAACCGGGTCTAGTTTTTTCTGAATTTGTAAATAAATATGGGAGAACTAAGATGAATAAGAATAAAAACTTTGTACAACTCATCTTTACAGACTGTAAATTACAGTGGCTGGAGGATGAATGAAGAATCTTTTACAAACGACGACTTTTCTATCACATGTATAAATAATAAATGAGTTGACATTGATAAAAACTCTTAATGTTTGCCATCATCAACTGTATCTTAGATTATAATTCAGGAGTATGATGTCATGAGTTCACTCGAGTCAAACTTGAATTTTATCACTCATAAAAACTCCCAATGAAATGTTATGCGTTCCAAAGTTATTCGCCATTTGGACTTGAATACAATTATCTCTCTCTCCAAAATATTTTATTTTTAAATTATGTATATGGGTCAATAGTAATGATTTCAGCAGTAGATCTCTAAAGATGGATGATCAAGTAATAAAATTATGACTCTTTTATGTAACAGTGCACACATGTGTTTGTAAACTAAACAAATAAACTTTATTCCAGTAACTGCTTACATCACTTCACAACTACATTTTGTTGTTCAATCATCATCATCATATAATTGGGGCAATAAATTGTTTATTTAGGATACAGAGTAATAGTTAAAACAATGAATAATATAATAATTGTACTTTTGCCATATATTTCACCTATACCTTAACACGCTAACAAGTGAAATACTAAATGGTAGACTAAATGTAAAGCTAACTGAATTTAGTTGATGTGTACATATTTTAAATTGGGATATGAGTCATATCATATGACACGGAGACGAAAAAACGCTTAAAAGTATGATCACAATAATTTACATAGTCCGTTAAACAAGGTATATAGATTAGTATAGGTATATAATATTTGTTATGAATATTTGTGTGCAGTGTCAATTAAATATTGAACTGGGCTCATTAACTATAAATAGTACATAACGTCAGATAATACATCCCCTGTGAATAATATAAATTAAGAATAAGTTTATCCACATTATCTAAACAATATGTGTGTGTGTCCACTTTTTTCACCATTATTTTTCGGGTAAGGCCACCAATTTAAACCTCATTAAAATTCTAAACCAAATAATTTAATTATTAAGGTACCTACTTATTATCAATGCATGTGTGAGTGTTTGTGTTGTGAGCTTTTTGAGCTTGATCCAGTAGGCCAATGTGTGATAAATGTGGTTTAGCAAAAGGAGGGTACTTCTACTCTAATCAATGAAGTGCTACAAGTTTCGGAGTAGGCTATGGATGATGAACACACAGCCTTCTTTGCATCCTCGTAACCTTTTTCTGAAGAGAGTGACTCACAGACTGACTTAAAGGGCATGGGGTCAATGAGACCGTAGCAGGATCTACACAAAATAATCACACAAAATATTATTTTACATTCATGTTGGTAAAAATATCTTGCAAGCATACCTTAATGGTGAGTACTTGTCGGCAAAAGCCTTAGAGCATTCTTGTTGTGCACTACGACTAGCAACAGGACGGGAAGGGAATGACCTCTCCTCGCATTGTTTGTTCAACTTCCAACTGGCCACAAATTCATTAGAATTTTCCAACACCTACAATCAAATCATATTACTGAATATTTACCCCTGTCTCATTGCATCTGATTAATTACTAATTTGTACAAATTTCCTTACGCCATTGGATGGGGAACGATAGTCGTCATGAGCTTCGTTATTATTGGTTCCCAATAATCCCATTACTTTTCCATGGTAGTATCCATTAAGACCGAAGACGCAAACGTCGTTCCTCTTTTGACAGGAAACTGTGAAATTGTACATTGAATTAATTATCTCATTTGACAAAATAGTTCATCATTTCAATACTGCTAAAATATCCATAGTATGGATTCCATACCTGTCAAGGCTCCGTTTTTGGTGGTGACTGTGACGGTGTCTTGTTCAGAATCGTCAATTTTCAAATGTTCCATCTCATTACTTCTCTTGTTCTTAACCTCGGTCTAGGAATATACAACAACATATGAAATCTTGGTTTCATGGAAAACTCTTACGTAAAAAAATTAATGTAATCTCACTGAAAAGTCTGGGTTGATGACAACAGTCTCTCCAGCGTACTTGACAATGATAGACTTTTTAACTTTGGGTCCATCTCCCAAAAAGTTTATAGCAAGAGTAAAATTTTGCTCGACAAAATCAGAGGCCAATAAATATTGACAGTTTCCAGTAAAATGATAAAATGAACCGTCAAAAGTTCGAATGTACTGAAAAAATCACAAGAAAATTTATTCACTAATTTTTTAATTATAAGATTACTAGCATTTAGCAACAATATTTTTAATTTTAATGTCTTACCATTGAACCAACGAGGAGAGCATAAGCTAATAAATTCACAAAAAAATTAAATTGGGTTATTATTTTATTGACAAATTAGACAAAATTTTAAATTCATTAATTAGATGGTACATACCAAACAAATTCCATTATTTTTACCTGGAACTGGTGGAATGGAAGATTCAGTGGCAAACAAGCTTCTGTAGACAGTATTCACAAGGGAATCAGCTTTAACAAAATCTAAAACGACAATAAATATTGTAGAATTCTAAGGTTTCTAAATAATTCAAAAAGTTTTTAAATTTCATCCAAATTAATTACTGTAAAATTCAGTGACACCATAATTGAAGGGAATTGCATGTTTCTTGATGCTCAACGAGGGAATGTCAAACTTTAATAATTGATCCATGTCCATGAGAGAATTGATGGGTTTGGGAAGTGGAATTCTAGCAATAATCAATCCATTTTGCCAATCAATAGTCCAAATTTCAGACCCAAGTTTGCGGACAGCAGTAACTAATTTTTTGTAAATGTCACGTTGCATCTCAGAATCATTAACAGGAATACGTTGAGCCTTCTTTTCAGCATATTGGAACATGGCCAAGATCAAGTCTTGAGTTTCTTGTTGAGGGAAAGCACTCATAATATATTCTCTCAAGGTATCTGCTTTTATCTTGGTCTCCTCCACCACAGCGGCCAACAAATTCTCATAGCGGGCCAAAGATTTGGTCAACACAGACTTGACATAAGAACTCTGAATGATGTTAACCGTAGTTGATCTAGCAAACTCAATAGCTCGAGTGACTCCATTCACAGTGAAAGAGACGGCATCATTCAAGTATTTCCCAATTCCTGAATTTTGAAAATTGAAATTAATTGTATGACAATAAAGCACAACATAGTATTTGTAGTCAATTAAATACTCACCATTGGTCGTGTCATTTAAAAAGTCAAGGTTAACATTTTGCTTCAAGGAAGAAGAAATACTTTTCATGGCTTTTCTAACTTCTTTCACAAGTCTACTGGCACCATCAACAGCTGAGTCAACGGCGGCGTTGAAAGTCTCCTTGACAGATTTTACATAGTCTGGAATTTGTTCTTTCAAAGATGACCATTTTTTGGGAATGGTGCTCACAAGGTCACTAAATCTGGATGCCCAGTTCTCCATGATATCAGCCAAAGCCATCCAAAGATCAGAGACCCAGTAGCTGTATTCAGCCACGAGTCGTTCTGCAATCATTATGTAATTGTTAATAGCCTTGGTGTCTTCATTATCTCTCAACTCTTCACGAATTTGCTTCAATTCATTCTTATAAGCCTGGAAGATGGGTTTCAAGTTGGGCATGGCTTTGGTCACACTCGTCAACAAAAATTGACTATCTTGACTAGACTCATCCATGTATGCGTTGAACACCTCCTTGAATAAAACTCCAGCGTCTTCCCATTGTTGTTGAGCCTGAGCCTGAGGTTATAGTAGGTTACCATTATTATATTGTAAATACAGAGATTTTTGAAATTTCGGTAAATGTGTATGACCAAGAAAACATGTTTTTATTTCTGAAAATACCAATAAAATATCCTACCAAGACAGTGTCCATATTCTTAGTTTCCCAATCTGCCTTGACAAAGAGAAGTCTTGATGAGTTCAAGGCAATATTGAGGGCACCAATAGCATTCCTGCCATTGTCAGATTGTTCATAAATACCAGCAGCAAATTGTTGTTCATTTCTAAAACCAATGTAAGCTTCATAAAATTCCTCAGAGTTTCCTTGAGAAGAGTACATTTTCAAATTGGCATGGGGTGGAGAAGCAGTTGACAAGTGGGACTCAATGATTGTCTTATTGCTCATTCCTGGGACAAGAATTTCATATCTAACATCATAGCCGGATGAACCATGTTTCTCCTTATTTTTCCAATCAGTGGCGAAAGAAATGAGGGGTTTAGAGTTAGGGGTATTGATCTGTAGTGTTCAAAAACTTAATGTCATATAAAATTTCATAGCTATTATTTAAGCATATCATGATTTTAAAAACATATAAAATGTACTTACAACTAAATTAGAATGAGCTTCAGTTAAGGAAAAGTCAACTTTAGACTTTTTAGTTTGACCTTCCTGAGATTTATAAGTGACTGAACTTTTGTGTGACACTTCCTCAGGGGTAATCTTGGTCTCACTCTTACTTTCCCAGTTGAGTGCAGGAATTTCAACCTAGTTATAATAAGAATCCTAATTTAATTTGTGTTTACAAACTCATTGAAAAAACATTAAAATCTTTTACGATGTTTTACCTGTTGTTGAATGTACAATTCTCGTTTAGATTCCTTGGTAGCCTTAAAAGCCAAATGAATGGGTTCACTCTTTTTGAAAATGTCAAGTTCGGCATCAAGATCCATAAAGAACATTTTGTTGCCACCTTGAACCAATGTACTCTTGAATTTCAACTCTTGAGTGAGAGCAGCTGGATATTGCAAAGAGATTAAAGTCTTGACACCTTCAGCATTGTCCTTGGTCTTTGGTAAAGTATCCAAACTGAAAACCACAGTGAGTCTGTCATCAGGTTTTCTCACTTTATCCATCCAAAGGGAAACTTCAGCCTTGTCATGTCCAGGGGAACGGTCAGCAGTGGCTACAGCACTGACAATTCTTTGTGGAAGTTGAACTTCAAATCCAATTTCTTTACCAACGCGTTGAAACACTTTGTATCCAATTTGAGCGTTCTTCTCTTCATTGATGATGAGTTGGGCCACATGCTCATATTGTTGTCCGTTGTTTCCACGACTCGCTTTGAGTAAAATACCGTCAATGGTTTTTTTTCCAGAGGAGACAAATTGAGTGGTAGCTTTGAACATGTAGTCTACGTCATTATTCTCATGTTTTTCATGACGGAACTGAACATCAGCAATTTTACAGTCTTCATCATTTTCATTACAGAAGGAAACGGTGGCTCGTTTTTCTTGGTTAGACTTCTTTGCGAGCATGGATAATTTCAGAGGAACTCCATTACCAGCCAATTGAACCATTGCCTTGACTTGTCTTCCTTCCTCTCCGTCTCGTTTCTTGTCCAATACTCCATTCTCCAAACGGAAGTTACCATTGAAGTTACTAAAGTAAGAAAATTTTAATGTTCAAGAGTAAAGAACTAATTGTTCCATCATTTAATATATTTTTGATGAATATTGACGTACACTTTGGTTCCATGAAGGTTCAAAGATCCATCATAAGTGTCTCCTGAGCGTTCACTCTTCTTGGCATAGTCTACCTTTGCTGACACTTTCTTTTCATTTTGTCCCTCAATGTCAACAGCAATGCTATTTCTTCCACTTTTGTTCTTCTTTGAGACTCTAGCACTCCATTTATCAATTTTCAAGGCTTCACTGTCAATGCTGAACACTGCGTCAATGTTATCATTTCCAGTGTCAAGACTACCCTTGGTCGTGATTGAGCGTCCACCCTCACCCCATTTAATAAAACTGTCCAAATTGTACCTTGGTGTAGTCTCCGTCAACACAAAGAATACTTTGCGAGGAGTCTTACCGTCAGTGAACAAAAGATCCAAGGACTACAGAAACATCAAATTAAAGTAATTGAAAAACCTATAGTTTAATACTGAGTTTTACATGATCTTTTGCACCCCATGTCAGCCTAAACTACAAACGTTGGAAAACAGAAAACAATTTTTTTTGTGGAGCGTTTAATGCTGCATCTAATACCTCTAATTTCTTTGACCCAGGTCAAAGAAATCAGGACCTATATCCAAAATTTACAGCCCTACAAAACTGTTTTTTTGTTTTCCAACTTTTTTTAATCTACTACAAATGGAATGAAGAACGCTTACCTTTCTCTTATTAAAATTCTCAAATTTGTTGGAGAGAACAAATCGTTCTCCATTTTGATTGACATTTAAATTTGTCTCAAATGATTGGCCTCCTAGTTTGAAGAAAAAGAAATTAATTAGTAACCAATTAAAATATTTGTCTTTTCATTTTCACATATTATACAAACAAATATATCTCACCTTGAGCATTCAAATGGTTCAATTTAAAGTCATATTTCTTGTTAGAATTCAATTTGGAGAACCCTCCACTAGCACGAATAGTATTAAGTGGGAATTGTCCTTCAACGACGGTATGAAATCTTCCTTCAAGTCCATTTGCTTGAGCAGTAAAGTCCACAACTGTGCTTTTGTGATTTCTTGCATTCAAACTAACGTTGACAATGGAACTTCCTTCATCGACAACGTTGACAAGAGCTTCAATCTCATTATTTTGAGTACGAAGGACTTGATTCCATGTGGTGGGTTGTTTATTGTTAATACTCACAGATCCTTGTTCAGTGAGTTCAAAGTTGGACCATGAGTTGAAAGCATAAGTGTACTTCATGGTTCCTTCCAAAGATTTTGGATTGATGGGGAGTGTCACCTTGTAGGTAAGGTCAGCAGTCTTCTTGGCTGATTGTTTGTCGAGTTTAGCAGTCAATTCTAAAGCGGATGCCTTGGTTCCATGTTTGGCACTCATACTTGTCTTGATTTGATCCTTTTTCCATTCAGTATTAAAATCATAGGCCAATGGGGAGACTACAATGAGACATGTATAAAATAATTTCATTAAATATATATAAGGTCTCATCAATTTTCACTGTAAAATTTACAAAAAAATGCTTACCACCACTCTTAATATTTTGGGGCAAATCCACTCCAAACTGAAATTTTACAAAATGTCTTATATAAAAATTGTTTTTTTATGAAAAAACTTTTTTCAAAAAAGTGAAATTGAAATAATTGTAATCACATGTCCACTGATGATCCGTTTGCTTCCAGGATTTACTGAATTGAATTGTAGGGCAACATTCAAGTTTTGATCTTGTTCATAATTGAATTTGAAGTCAGAAGAAACGTCAAGAACATATTTATCCAAATCAATTGAGTTCAAACGATTCTCCCATTCCAATTCGTAGACACTGAAAATTTTAATAAAACAAATGGGCATTATTATATAACAGTATGACATAAAAAATATGTCAAGAAATGTCCTATGATTCAATTAAAACTATTCACATAAACTCGGTTAATTGAAAACAATAACATTTTGTAAATGAAACTATTATGGCATTATAAAAGAAGACACTCACTTAGAGTCCAAGAGCTCAAGTTTGGCATTTAATTTACTTGACTTGACACGGCTAAGACTAAATTCAAGCATGTTCTTCACATGGAGATCCAATTTCTTTTCATTAGCATCAATGACGGCAAAGTCCAGTCTACAAAATAAGAAAATTATTTATTGTTCAGCTTTCTCACATTTCTAAAAAATATTGATATTAAATTAGTTTACGTACAGCCACAAGTCATTGGTTATTTTTCCCTTCAAATTTAATTTGGAATTACGACCTTCGATGGTGACGTCATTTCTGTGTAATTAAATTAATTATTAGAACAATAATTTAAAACAAAATTATGTGTCATAAATTTTCTTTACAAAAAAAACTTACTTGGAATCAATGAGCCAGTTATTTTTGGGGAGAGTGGTGACACTTTGAATTCTAGCGTATTTGCTATTATCTCTATCAACATCCCATTTGAGCTCTCCATCCAAACTTAAAATTTCTCCTTGTTGTAATCTCAAGACGGATTGTGCTCCGATTTTTCGGTCAGATGGTAACCAATGAGCATTCAAATGTAGATTACTGGTGGTACTGGTATGATTTTCATTGAGAGTAGCATCAAGATATTTGTTGACAAAAGCTTTGACATTGATGGCATGAGGCTTGTTGATACCCGTCTGTTTGTATGATGTTTCAATGTCAACTTGTCTTGTACCCTTTGACTCGAGGAGAAGATGAGCTGAGTTAGACTTTGGTTTCTTGATGACTCCAGTCTTGAATCTACAATAAAAACACACATGATAATGACAAGATATGACTGAGAATGACATCCTAATTAGGTAAGTTTAACTAAATTTAGTAAATTTAATTTACATAATGGGTTGAGAGAAAGCGTTGGAAGTAATGGTGGTAGAGATGGTATTCTCTGCGTCATTTCTATCGTCCTTCAATTTCAAATCCGTCACAGCCACATATTCATTTCCAGGAGTGGAAGTGAATTTGGTGTCATATCTTCATAAAAGATAATAATTTATTTCAAAATATCTTAAAGGAATTTTATCATGAATTGATGGAGTGCCCACAGCATGAAATAATGTAAAATAAACACCAAGTTACATTACGTAATATATTAGTCATACCTCCAACTATCAGCCTCAACTTTTTTGGCTGTCTCAACAAACTCATAGGATTGTCCAGGGTACTCAACCTCAAGTGATAATTTTTTTTAAATTAGCCAAGATTCTCAATGCAAAATAAATCTAGAGGTTTCAAATAAAACTTACTGCGGCCTTCAAATTATAATTGAAGTAAGCATCAGGTCCACCTGAAATCTTGACATGAACTTGATGAGTGGATCCAGAACGAGCTTGGAATTCGTATACTTGAGATGCGTCAGAGATTTTCTTTGCATTGGCTTTCAAAGATAAACTCAAATCACTGGATGGTTTTTGTACTGTAGATTAAATCAGAAAAAAACATTTTTACAATAAAACATTGACATAATAGAGTTTTACTAATAAAGAATATTTTGTTTAGTGACAAGATTTATTACCACTAAGTTCATTCACAATGTCGAAATTTCGACTAGACTCGGTATTGAAGTAACTGTTTTGACTCACAGTCAATTTGTTACTATCTTCACCATGAGTGAGTTGGAATTTGTGAACAAGAGCATCTGTCTTCTTCTCTAAACCAGCTTCCCAGTTGAGATCAAAATTAAGTCCTGAATGACTAGGGGACTTGACATGAGCATCAAGATTGTATCTTTGCTTGGAAACTCGTGTGACAGTAGAGTCAATTGAGACACTATGAGAAGATTCACCATAAGTGGCTACCCCCTTGAGGACAATAGCTGGCTCACTCACTTTCAAATTCCCAGTCAAGCCAAGTTTACCGACTCCCCATGAAGGATAATCAAGTTCAATTGTACTGAGATCATAATTGCGACTTTGGTCTTGAGAATGGACTTTAATATCAGCTAAAAATATTACAAAAAATAAAATTAATTAATTTTCTACACCCCCATTTATTTATTTCTAATAAAATATACGATCAAAACTTTCTGTGAAGTCTACCTGTAATTCTTCCGTGAAGGGCTCTGAATTCACTGTTATCAGTTTTGACATCAAGGCGAACTTTACCCTCTGAGGTTTTTACTGTTCCTTCAACATATTTTCGAACTCCAGATGGACTGGTATATTGAACCAAGGGTTCATAGAGACGAGCATCAGAAGCTCCAGACATTTTCATTTGAAGCTTGAGAGCATAATCCTTGTCATCATTACTGACTCCCAAGTCAAGAGCCTTGAGTGATTCAGTGTTTTGATGTTCATCTATAAAATACAAAGAAATGTATTTTATACTTCAAATTTCAGCTCATGGACAATGTGAATTTTTAAAAAAACTGTAAATTACAGAATGCTTTGAATTTGTTCCATGGTGAGTCAACATCAAGTTCCAATTTGACAGTTGGAGATGTTTTCAATTTTCCTTGGGCTTCAATCTTTCGGTTCATTTTTGATCCAGGAGTGTCCAAAAGAATGGAGATGGACTTTTCATCCTTGTCTATTAAAACGAAGGAGAGTAAATAGTTTAAATATTTTTAAATGGTAGTTAAAAGTTTTAACTTAAAACTATTTCAGAAAAGTTTAATACCTTCAAGCTGACTGATAATTCGAGCATGGTATCCCTTCATGCCATTGTCTGTTTTCTCAATACCAACGGACACTATGCTTGGTCCAGAGAGAGGAAAGTGAGGACTTTTTCCATTGGAACTTGGCATTTTGATATCAGAACAAAATCTCAATCCGAGTACATCACTGACATAACAGTCACTGTTGGAATTCCTTCATAAATAATAAAAACCATTAAATAGGAATTATTAACATCAAATTAATTGCCTGTATTGTAGGTTATTAGTAATAACTCATTACTTTTGGGAAACTTTTGTTGTAACAGGAGATTTCTTTTCAAGTTGTTCAGCTTGTTGTTCCACAAAGTACAAGTCAGTGCGAACGTCCAAGAGTTGAGTCTTTTCTTGTGGCAAGTTAATTTTGATGTCAAATTGACCCTTTTGTCTTTTCAAGGACGCTTCGACTACAAAAGTACACACATTAGGAATTATTAATTATTTAAATAATTTCATGAAAGCATAAAAGTTTCTGAAAATAAAATAATTATTGATGAAAAATATACTAACCTCCAGCAGAAGAGTGAATTTTACCCTCTAATTGTACACCAGCCTCAATGGGTCCAGCTCCAGTACTCATTCTAGCTTTCAAAACTGTTGCAGAACTGGGAACAAAAGTGGTTTGAATTTCTCCCCCATCTTTTTTCATAAGTCGAACAAAGTCAACATTTCCCTCGAGTTGAAGGGACAAGACTGTTGTTCCTTCCAAATTAAGATTTAAAGGGAATCCAGAAATTGTTGGGACTGTGATTTCATCATCAAGGAATAAAATTGGTTGGGTCAAGTCCACCTTATGATCCTTGGCTCCTTGCAAAACTTTGTCAACAAAATCTTTCATAGAGTCGGCCATTGAATTGCGACCCAATTTGTCTTGACTCAAGGAATCAACAAGGACGGAAGTTCCCATGATTCGGACGTAGACATCACCAACACCATTATGACCATATCGATTCTCAATCTCTACCTCATTTTGATAAACTTGTACTTCATTGTCATTTAAATCTGGGGTAGGAATTGGTTGTGGACTTCTCTTTAATCTTGAATTGAAAGCATTTCCAATTTGTTCCCGACCATTCTTAATTATTTCATTGAAATTTGTTGACTTGACTTTGCCATTAGGTCCAAAATATTTTTCCAAGACATGTTCAAAGTCTTCCACATACAAACCCATCTAAAATTAATTATCAAAATTAAATGCAAAATTAAATGAGATTCATTTTATATATTTTTATTTATTAAAACAAACTTGTAGACTATACCTCAAGCAAGTTATAAGAACGACCAAAAGCATGAAGAGTGGAGTTGAGTGTGGCTACTCTTGGGACAAAAGAGTCTTGAGAAAAGATTAAATTACTCTCCAAAGCACCACCCAAATTCATTTCTGGACTGAAACTTGACAATTCATAATTTTTGGAGAATTTACGGACATCCTCAGGAACAATTGTGGGCAATTCAAAGCGACGAAGAAGAGACTTTTGCTCTTGCTTCTCTGGGCCTGAGCTCTCAATTTGATTACGAATATGTGAGGCAATAAATGAGTTGACTGTAAAAAAAATCATAATTTATAAAACAAAAATTTAATACATATTAATCATAAATATTTTGCATAATATAATTTTGAAGGATATTAACCTTGATTGGACTTTTCTTTGGTGATGATTTTTTGCATAGACTCAACATCATCTAATTGTAAACATTTAGAGGCAGCAAGGTAAGCTTTGATACGAATCTCAGAACTCTTTTTACGGTCAGCAAAAATAGTTTTTGCCTTCTCCTTCAAGCTTGTTTGACAGGGGTCACGACGATAAGCATCAAGAGCCCGGATTTGAATTCTTTCAGAACCATTTTCCAAACATTGAGTAATAGAGGTGACAGCCTCATCAGTCAACACCTTCAAATATTAAAATTATTCATTTGAAAACTTAAAAAATGTGATCAAAACTCAATGTTGTTATATATAACATAAATAAATGTTATTTAATTAAAAATCCTACCGACAAGGATGACAAAGATGATAAAGCAGCAACAGCCTTTTCAATTTTGTCTTGATTTTTGGACGCACAATTATTCCCGGCATGACGTGCAACATTATTGACCAATTCAATGTATTGGCTCTCATCTCCACAGGCTGGGTTTGTCATTTTACAATATTGATAAGCAAGACCGGTGGAGGCCAATAAAAGTCTATTTTCAGGATTCTTTTCAGTCTTTAATAATTGGGACATGGCAGAAAGGGCTTGAGTACCAGGTTGATTGACAAAGGTGGTGTAGATGTAAAAATAAGATTTAGTCTCTACAGGCATTTCATCAGCTGTGTAGACATTGGCAAGTAGACCAATGGCTCCATCACTAGCAGACATGGCAGCAGCATCAAGAAGAAGTTTATTCAATTTTCGTGAGGCCTTTGGGCAGGTACTTGAAATATCTCGACGGATTGAGATTAAATCTTCAGCCTGAGCAAATTTCAGAGCTTTCTTCAATTGAAGGAACAGTCCAGGTACTTTGGATGACACAGCCCCAGTATCAACCTCAAGACATAATTTTTTGATAATATCTTGAGTGTTGGATGAAGCAGACTTTTGACGTTGAGAGTCTTGAGAATCTCCATGATCATAAAATATAGAGGAGGCCTTATTAGCTTCGCTAGCCTTGGCACCCTTGAGACCATTCTCAATTGAGACAAGATTCATGGAGGACTTGACGGTAGTTTGAGCTCCAGCTTCATTACGAGAAAAAGCCTCAAGTTTGTGAGACTCTTCACAGGAAACGGATTGAAAGACTCCATTACGAAGATTTTGAGTACACTCAAAGGTTGAGTTGACCCCAGGGATTGAGTTGAGTTTCTAAAATCATTTCATTGTACATATTTAAACTATACATAAATTTCGGAAAATCAACTACGCGTTACGACATCAATTTGTACTCAGTACAAACTTACGGATGGAACATTGTAAGCAACTCCACGTTCAACAGTACTTCCACCCTCTCGGTGGACACAAGCTGCAAAAATGTTAAAAATTAAAATAACGCAGTAAATAATTTTTATGAAAAATCATTTAAATTAGTACTACACACCATTTAAGTTACGAGTTTTGACATATCTATCCCCGTATACAGTGTATTGTGTTGGACAACGACCGGAAATTGAATCCTGAAAAGAACAATTAAAGTTTGTATGACGTGACCAAAAATATGATTTAAAGTGTCAAATGAAAACTGAATAAAAAGATTAGTCATCATTACCTCAGAAATGAGTGATTCACCAGCATTATTGATGGCCTTGTTCTGTAAAGCACTGACGAGAGCTCTCTTGATATTGGCTGACCATGTAGCATCATTGTCAGAAACACAAAGACCCTCAATATCTCCATCCTGGTAAGCAAATCGAACTGAAGAACCCTCTAGTCCATCAACTCGACTAACTGCCTGTAAATTCCACCCCAACAAACCATTTTTGTTATTTAAATATCCTTGTCATTTGTATGAAACAGTAAATTAATATTCAGGGAAGAATAATAATAACCTGTCCACTAGGAGTTTGAATGGATGCTTGTTGAATTGTAAGCGTAATATCACAAGGAGACAATGCTGCCAAAACAGCTTGACCTTTGACCTTCAGCTTACTAGGTTCCTCTGTCGTTCCAACTATTTTGGTTACCGATTCAGACTCAAAATCGTACTAAAAAAGTATGCAAAAGGTAAGTAAATATAAAATAACTTGACGTTCTTGGGTAATAATTTATTACTAAAAAATAATATGTACTACTCACCAAATAGGACTTTCCTTCTTCATACCTTAACTTTGAATCTTGACCTTTGGACAATCAAACAACAATGCAGTCAGTGATCAGTTATTTTACTTTTTGCCAATTATTGATTAAATGTAAATTATATTTATGTGTCATTTATATGCATAAATCTTCACATCATCTGAATATATGACTAAGCAATAATCATGAATGCACAGGGAAGAAAAGAAATAAAATATTACCAATCCAAAGATAAAGAATTATTGAACAGCTGACTTAAAATGTTCATTTAAGAACAACATCTTTTTTAGATAATTAACTTAACAACTTTGCACAAATATTATCTTTCTTATATATTCAATGTTTCAGCAAAAGTTTAATTTATACTTTGTCAACCATTTTATCAGTCACATTATATCAGTTCCAAATACATTGAGCATAAGTTATACTAAATGATTAAATAAATAGTCCTAACTGCGTATGTGACTCAATTAATTATTTGTAATACAGCAATGATATTTTTTTTACAAAAAAATAAAGAAGATTAAAGGATGTAGAACATGTCAAATATTTGAACTCTCTCATTATTGACTTATTGATTAAACTACTCTGTCATATTTATTGACAAGTTTTTCTTGAGCTTGTCAACACCTTAACTTTCTTGTCCTACATTATATTCTACGTTGTTTACACCATCTGCTTATGACTGACCTAAATCTTAATTATTTTTAAACTTCTCAAATATCATGCTGACCACTTTTGTTCACAACAATGAGTAAATAATTATTAAAAACTTTTTAATAAAAAGTAAACTCACTTCTGCAGGCGGACGGCGTGCAGCTATGTTTTTGACTACTTGAATGAGGAGCTGGAAAATAAATTTTAATTATGAGAAAAAATTCTCGGAATTTTAATTTTGACATAATAAATTTTTTAAAATTATGACTTGAAAAGAATGAATTAAAATATTGACTCTAATACCTGCCAAAGTAGTGGGTAGAACAACACTGAAAATCAGGATGGACACCACAAGACAGAGGTCAACTCGACCAAATAATCGTGCCTTCACCATATTTAATAAATAATTAACGCACACTGGAAATAATTTGGACCCCGACTGTCGGATGTCCACTGGGAAAAGCCCGCTTCAAGGAAAACTTGCTTCTTTTTATAGTCTTCTACGGGCGGAAATGTCAAAAGGTGACCAGTGACGACGACTGGCTCTCTCTCAATGGAATATCTGTCAATGAATTAAATGAACGTTTCGTCTCAACTAATTTTTCCCTTCAAAAAAATGGCACAGTCAATTACTATAACTTTAAGAGTCTTTAATGAATTGAATGCATACAAATTCTTTCTTGTCAACTCAGCACCACCATAAAACACTAAATTAATTCTCCTCCTTTTCCCTGTGTTGCTCCACAATTATAATATTATAACTTTACCATGTTATTTCAATTGATTATCTAGGCTATAAATGCAACAACTATAATATTATACATTTTATCAATAATTCAATTTCCTTGACGGATCTCTCTCCTCTCTATCTCCATTTAGTTTTTATCTTTTTGACAGGCACTAAATTCTCCTCAAAAGAAGATGATGATGGTCATGTACCTACCCACTAACTACACAAAGACGATTGGAATATTCCAAAGTTGAACGAGGAACCTCATGTTGAGGAACAAAGTTAACTTGACCATCAAATGACATAATATTATTCTATTAGTGATCCATTTCAGGGTGCTTTTCTTTGGACTTTGTTCAGTAAATACACCTATAAATAAACCATTTAGTCACCACAATTTCTCAAAAGAATAGACTACATCTTCGTTATTGTCTCTCATGATATTCATAGGAAAACTATTAGAAAAATTTATTTGATGGTCTACGTCACCATCCTCATTTTAGTTGAAATCACCAAAATAAAATTTTGATGCTTTAAAACTATTATTAAATTTATTTATATACTGCCTTGTAATAAAAGTTCTAAAAACATGTCAGTGGACACACACAAAGTGTGTTTCACAGATGTGCCATTATTTTTTTAAATTTTTAATACATTTCCAATGAAATGGGTCCCACATGAGACTAGTGGGTACATAGTCCGTATGAATTAAAAGAGTAAGATGTAATTTTACGACGACATTATTTCCGGTCACTTTGAGTCTTCGTGACTTTTTGATTTAGAAGGAAACGGAGTTTGAAAGCAAAGGTCAGTACATTGCACCTGTCTGTCTAAATTTTTCATTTAATTCCTTCCCCCTCTTTCTCGTCTGTTCCTTTGCGAAAAAGAAACAAAGTTTGTGTCAAGAAAACTCGTTTATGTTATGATTCAAGTCAATGAGCTATAAGCATGATGATGTTAAAGTTTGATAGAGACAAGACAGAGAGGATGCAGGAATATCCTCTCCTTCATCCATTTCAAGCTATATTTGACTATTCAAAACGTAGTGAACATATAAAAATAATTAGAATAAAAAAGGAGGAAATTCCACAGGGTTAATGATCATTCAATTTATGCCCACAAATTCTTCCATTAAATTCAGTTTTCAACAACAAAATGTATACTACAGTGTAGTGCCTTATAAGGCAAGTTTGCATTAGCTAATATTTTGCAAATATTTCCTTTACTATAAGAATACATTATACTCTTTCCTTTAGTTACTTATCATTTCTAAATATGACAATTAAATATTTTTGAATTAATTTTAAAAAACATTTACTCCATTATTCTGTAGCTATCATTATCATGTAGAAATGGCAGACTTATTTCCAAGAATAAATCACAATGTCAAGTACCTCTTTTTATCATGATTTCAACAATTTATTAATTCCACGTTTGCTGAAAATTATTTGGTCATTTTTTATGTAGGCGAAAAATATTTTGAAATGTTGAGCTGGATTTAAAATAAACATGCAAAAACATGTTTAAAATTAAAACTCAAAAGTCACAAATAAAATTATTGACACCATTCCTTGTATGGAGAAAAGATAAATATTAAAAATCTCATCAAGTCATAAAAAAGCACAAGAATTGACAGAATGCAATGTCAATGCAGAGAGAATAAACTATAAAATTGCATGCAACCAAGTTTTTTCCCTCTATCACTCCATTCTATTTAATACATTCTCCTGCATGTTTCCCAAGGCCATATACACTCTATGCGCCAAAGAAGAAAAGGAGGTTGGGACATTATCAGGTCTGACTTGTAAAATCTCTGCCAAAATTGAGTAGGATATTCCGCCCAGATACCATGGTTATGGATGGGGGGCTAGAGCATAGAGTAAATAAGCGGCCCTAAATTTCCCATGGAATATCCTACTCAATTTTGGCAGAGATTTTACAAGTCAGACCTGATAATGTCCCAACCTGCTTTTGGCAGAACAGGGCATAGAGTGTATATGGCCTTGATGTTTCCCAGCTCTTAAAACTTGTTATCTTGCTCACTTTCTACAAGACTAATCACCACTGCATGTACTTGACCATCGTCGTCATGATGATTTTAATTAAATCTAATTTTATCATTAAATTTCTTTCCCTTTTTTGCACTGCATAGCATGTCGCATGAAAAAAAAACAAATTGTCCTTAACCGGAACAAATAAATGACATATTATGTACACTTGTATGAAGCTATATAATAGCATTTATTTTTGACGCTAAATAAGAAATTCATATATCCCCATTCCCCATCTCGAAATTGATGGTTTGTCCCTTATTTCAAAACAAAACAAAAATGAATTAATTTTTGATGGTTAAATATTTGTAACCAATTAATTTTGTGGACATGAAGCGTAGGCGTTACTATTGGAGTCAGTTTAAATCACAGTGATGTGATTTAATGTTTCAAAAAATGATTGTGACACAGACACAATATGAATTACTGTCAAAATAAAAGTAGTGTAAATATTTAAAATCTTACCTCGTCAGTCAGCCCAATTGTACTGTTTGAACTACACAAGTCACCCAACACTATCTGCCTCTCTATTGTTGACAAAAAATTACACAATTTACGTTGATTGTAGTACAGTGATAGATCAGATTGACATTTAAATATTCTCTGGACTAGTATGGGTCAATTCTTTATCAAAGACAAGGGAGCAAAATAGACAAAATTCTCTCTTGGTCTCCTTGGGTAGATTATATGAGAATATAAATAATTGTAAAGGGATCTTTCCACAACTTAAAATGTACTCTAAAGAAGTTTTATACCGCTCTATAATAACAACAAGTACATACAATAAATAAATTAAATAGAACAAAGGAAAGGGAATCACAGGTAAGTACGTGAGCAGGATGTGCTCAGCCGTCTCTAATTATTTTTGAAAAATTTCCTCAAAAAAAGAATAATTAATAATAAACGTTGTACGAAAAACAAAATTTGATGGGGGGCTAAATCACTCTTTGACTTTGTTGTTGTGAGCGAGGGCGAGAGTCAAATGACACTGAATCCTCGATGAGCTCTAGCACCCGGTTTTCCTCCTATAGAGAAAAAGGTAGACTGAGGTAGTAGTGACTGAGTTTTCATAATCATCATAAAGAAGTCCTTCATGTAATCCATGAGAGCTCAAACTTTCCAAAAAAATCTCCATCATGTTTTCATTGGGACTTGAGTCACTATTCTACTCTATCTGTCAACACAAAAGATCTCAACTATATGGAACAAGTTGTAATGGGATTGCTTACTCAATAGAAATTTTTTGGCTGTATAAATTATTTGAGGACTTATGAATTAGAACGAACTCACATAAAAATT
This sequence comes from Arrhopalites spinosus, assembly GCA_034700945.1. NCBI lineage: Eukaryota > Metazoa > Arthropoda > Collembola > Symphypleona > Arrhopalitidae > Arrhopalites > Arrhopalites spinosus. Next base: position 54,809 of record JAQIVZ010000285.1, read on the forward strand.
AATATGGATGAATATGTTGTGTGACTGACAAAGAGAGACTTTGTCATCCTCATCAGTCATTTACTCTCCCCTCATACCAATGCAATGTACTCTCTCATGACAGTCTTCCATGAGAAATTTAGTCAATTGTGCAAATTCTTCTCTTCTTGTGGCAATCATCGTGATGTACAAAAATCGAGAGCCAGAGCATGACACGAAATGCCATGTCAATGAAGTATATAGTTTATTGTAATAAAATGCTGAAATATAAATAAATAAATATCAATTTGATTAATTTATCAAGGAAAAGTTTTTGTGGAGGGGAATATAAATAATAATGAATAATTTCACATGATTGAATTCATCGTTAACTAACAGATGCATATGAATGGGTTTACTCATCAGGTGGATATATATTACGTGAACACCTTCATTTCTTAATTCTTTGCACCCTCATGAACGATGGAATATTTGATTTAGGTATCAGATTAATAAACATATTGACTCTTGTGTCTTGTCTGTCGAAATATGAATAATGAAATTCCAGGTACAGAGATGAACATTGGGGGATTCCAGTATTGTCAACTCTTTGTTGAAATACAAAATTATACCAAAAGAAGAAGTGGAAATTGTAGTTTAATCTTGTTTCATTCCACAAAAGGTAAAAAATACATTTATTTTGTAGTTGATGCGTATCTACTTTTTTGTTAAAACAAGATTAAATTCAATAATGCGAGCAAAAATCCTCCTTCTTTAAACGTGAAATATTTGAACGGAACCAAAGTCGAGCGATGATATGTAGCCAACTAGTAGCCATAATTTAAAAATCATTGCAACTACGAAGAATAGTTTTAAAATGGATTTATAGTTTCATATATAAAATCTACGCAACAAAAAAAGTATGAGATTTTCTAAAGGTCAAGCATATTGTCAAATGGCCGAATCCATGATCTGGACTCTTTGTGAAAATGATGAATAAAGTACCTACTTAAACACAAAATTGTATTATTGCATTTTAAATGTGTAAAAGTTTCAAGTAAAGCTTCAAAATTTATTACAAGTATGACTTCCAGCATTTGTTATTGCCGCTTTATTTATTTCCTACCGTTCACTTTTTTGCGAGAATCGTTTTATATAAAGGAAACAAATTGATGCATGATGTAGGGATAGAGTAACAAAATTTATATGAAGATGCTTTGGATAAATGTACAATAAAGGCGAGCAAGGTCATGAGTAAATAAATTACATTTCATTGACGTATCAGATTAATCACAGTGCTTGTCTAACGAATGACAGACATTTGACAGATTGAGCCCATTTAGTTTTAACGAGAAAACAATTCACAGAGCTCATGACAATATGTCCACTTTATTTTAAGTAATATTTTAGGAAAATTTTTTGTCCAAGGACCATTTGCACTAATTTTTTCGTAGTGGCCACACGCGTGAACAGACTTGAATTTACGCATGATGATTCAACATATTGTTTTCAAAAGGTCGTGAAAATTTCAACTCTGTTCACGCATGTGGCCATACCTAAATCTGCAATTTAAATTAAGCATATTTAAAGAATTTCAAAGGAGCCATTTTCATGAAGAGGGGGGGGGGACGAGTCATTGAGAGCCCGAAGGGATTTTTTTTCACGCTCAATGGATCTTATCTGATAACTTTTTTGGATTGACTACACGCTTGAACTTGTTAGGGGCCACATCGGGTATTTGACATGCGGGCATTTACATACATGTACATACATGCCCGTTCGGTTCAGAGAGGTCACGAAATTATTTTCCTACCTTGACCCGATGTGGCCCCTAACAACGCCTGAATCGACTTGAAATTACGCATAGTGGCAAAGCTATGTTGTTTTGAACAACTTGTGAAAAAAACAACTTGGTTCAAGCGTGTAGTCCTACTTAAATCCGTCTCGCAAAATGACGAACAGGAGGGGTTGCCAAAAATGAGGGGGATAACGTGACCGCCACTTTTTATTGGCCGTTCTTGTAGAGCAGGTCAAACTACGTCTAGCACTTGAGTATGAAAAAAAGTTAATCATACACAAACCCGCCAGGCGGGTCATCGGAATCAATTTTATATCAAAATCCCGTTAAAATACCAATAATAAAAAATCTGGTAAAAAACAACTACACAACCAAAAAGTATGAAACTTGGTACAAAGGAAGTCCATAAGTGGGGTCAGTTTTTGGTCGATCAACATTGCCGCCATATTTGGCGGGTTCCCGCCGACAGCTATGTCATTTGTGTTGACAACTTCAAACATACCAAAATAATATTCTTTTCGATGATAAAAGTAAGCTGGACGCCTAAAAAGCTTCATTGGAATCTCATTAACATTTCTAGTGACACAAAATAATTTATTGAATCCTTGTGTGACCTCCAGGAGTCAGTTCCTAATCCCAAATCCCATGGCACCATAGTCATGGGGGTAATTTTTGAATTTCAATTGATTTTGTATGGAAACCATTGGAAAGACTGGTATCATGACAATTCGCGTTAATCCATCTGGATTTCGATTAAATTTTGTAGAATGATAAAAAACAATGGCCTAAGCATGTTTTGTAAGTCTAAAAAATTGGTGACCCTTCCTTTGACCTCTGAAAGTCATTTCCTGTTTGGCCCTCTACCGGTGACCCCCATTGACTTAAAATTCTGAAAAAATTCCCATGTAGCGGCAAGGCCAAGTTGAACAATATTAGTTCTGATGTAATATTAGAAAAGTCAATTTTGTGACCCCTGGGCCAGGTCAAAGTATTAATTATGACCTGGTTAACCCCGGAAGGTCAATGATGATGTGACATAAATGGAAAACTTGTTCCCTATGATGTCATCTACAAGTTTGAATTTTTTCAGAATTTTCCAACAGGTGACGTCCATGTTATAAAGCTTTTCCTAAACTGACTCCTGGAGGTCACACAAGGATTCAATAAATTATTTTGTGTCACTAGAAATGTTAATGAGATTCCAATGAAGCTTTTTAGGCGTCCAGCTTACTTTTATCATCGAAAAGAATATTATTTTGGTATGTTTGAAGTTGTCAACACAAATGACATAGCTGTCGGCGGGAACCCGCCAAATATGGCGGCAATGTTGATCGACCAAAAACTGACCCCACTGATAGAAGTGCGTGACATTCCACGGATGGACGCAGTTTGAGCTGCTCAAAAAAGTAAATAATGCAACGTGTCGTCATCGACTCTATGATGACAGTGGTCGAACATATCGTTCAATTGAAAGTTGCGTCTTTTGCAACTTTAACGACCTTTAGCGGCAAACCCGCTTTTTAAAACAATTTTTCGTTTCTGGATTTGTAATCAGGACACTCGAATTGACTTTTGTAAGGGGTTTTGAGGTCAACATTGGTTATTTCCTTCTTTCTTGAAAAGTTCATGTTTTTTAACTTTCACGCCCCCTGGCAGCAGAAGAACACTTTTTCAGTGAATAAATCACTCAGATTCGTGATCAGCGTAGTCGAATTGACTTTCAACCCAAATTTAGAGGAATTTGACGTTGGCCGAAAATGGGCCCTTAGTGCATATGGTCCTTTCAAAAAATCTCTTTCAATGGTGATGATGACAGTTGGAATATTTTCTTGGTAGGAATATTTTTGTAAAATATAATAAGATTGAAAAAATAAAGAATTTATATAGAGCATGAAAGAGCAAAAATTTTTTTGAATGCAGTCAGCAAATAAATAATCAAAAAAAGTTTGAATTTTCACCCAATTTTTAACGACATTCAAGTGTACTTTTTTTCACTCGATTTATTTTTCCTCAGGTAAATTTTACATTCATGTGATAGTACATGCCAATTAAAATGACACTTTTTATAGAATGTCAATTCTGACGAGTTTGTGCTTTTCAAAGTTTTGAAAATTATAATACCACGAGTAGGTTGTTATACATAACTAGCGTATATATGTACAAACAAAAAATTATGGTTTGATCCGACTTGTGATTGTAAAGTTGAGAAAAAATGAGAATTTTTTTTTTGTAGTATTTTTTTTTGGTATCACATTTTTATTATAATAATGCTCTTTTAATATTATAAAACTGTCCTATAATTTTCAAAAGAGAATTTGCTCCGTCGCCTCTCTACTCACTAGCCTTTCGTGGAGACGTTGGTTCCCGTGAAAGTGTAATAGAAGTAATAGCATGTTGTAGTCTTAAATTATAAAACATGAATTGCCTTTTGGAGGGAAATAGTAACGACAGTGGTATTTTATTCGGAGATCCCTCGCCGATTTCTAATGTCGTCGGGTAACATGCGATGTGGGATGTTAGAGCCCGAGTAAAATGGCAACACATTTCTTCATGTGGACAAGAACAAGGAGAGTACGAAAGATGGGGACGATATAGTACAATCTACAGATTACTCTGGGGAAGTGTGGAGGATGCATGAGTCAAAAATACGTGATCCCTAGTTGGAGTATATAATATATGTAATATACATAAAGAGAAACGTTGGTGGCTAATGTTAAGTCTAAGTAGCTTCAAACATTTTTCCATGGACACCAGACTCACTAAAGAATTTAACAACGTATCGTGGTTTCCGTCTCCTCCTTTATCAAAGGGGCTGAAGGATGAGTAAGAGGAAGGAGAAGGAATATGAACTTGTAACCCACAGGGATGGGATAGGCAAGTCAAGAGAGAGAGAGAGAGAACATTGTGAATAATGTTCTTCATCGGAAGGAAATGGCGTCATAAAAGAAGCATTTCTTTCATTGTGATTAAAAACCAAGTGGAGAGTGTAGAGGGTGAAAAAGTACAGTCAACTTGATTGAATATTACAGCCCTTCCATCCTCAATCCTACCAAAGGCAACTTTCCAAAGGGAATCAATAGTCAAAATACTTTTTACATAACTAGTCAGTCCTACTCAACTTAGTCTTGACTCTTGACTTGCATTAGGTAATTGCTCTAATATGTATAATACATGTGGTCTATTCTTAATGTTTTTTTTTTTCTCTCTCTCTCTCTCTTCCTAATTTAAGTGGCACACGCCATCCCCTTCAAAGTGGAGCCATAGTTTTTTTTTCTGATAATGTTCCCTTTTCTAAACTGGATAAGTTTAGAATAAGTTGGATGTCTATCATTAGACTCCAAAATTTAAAGAATATCTTAGAGAGAGAGAGAGAGAGCTCTTGAAATTGATTATAAGTGGATACTTCATCTTCACCTATAATGCTAACAATGCTAAATGCTCATTTTTAAACTCAACTCTCTCAACAAATTTGTTTATACAGACTATCGGTACAGTCATGGTGGAGGGGAGGGAGGGTCTTACTAAAGGAGTCTGCTTTAAATTTCTGGATTACAAAAAAAAGATTCTTTGGAGTGTCTGGCGGAGGGAGAGAAAGATCCAAAAAATTGGGATATGATTTTTCTCTCGTAAGACGTGTTCCATGTTTTTTAAGTATAATATAAACAATGGGTTGAGTGAGGCATTGATTTTTTCTTGCATATAAAAAGGATTCTCCGAGAGAGAGAGAGAGAGAGAGAGAGAGAGAGAGAGAGAGAGGGTTGATGCTTGCTATGGCAACTAAATATGCATACCAAAGTCTCTCCATTCATACGCAATGGTACTTTTGTAATACAAAGTTTGTATTCTCTCCTTCCATTCCATTTTCTCTGAATGGGAAGCGACAATCACCATTTTTGCTCTCCCTCGCCTTTCCCTCTTCCGACAGACTTTTGTCAATTGTTTTGTCATGTATAAAATGCACATACATAGTACATTATTCTACTTGCATCTTCCGTACTCAACCTTGTTGGTCTCAAATCTGTAGCGCAGAGGTTTCTCTCCTTTTTTCAAAATAGGCACTCGGCACTCACACGAAGGCTTTTATAGTCCCTACCCTTTTTTTGTGTTATTAGTTTGTATTTGTAATATTCAACTTAAAACATGTACATGTCATTTTAAATGCTCTATGCGTAATAAACAAGGACGACACCCTTTAGTATAATTGTAAAGAGCATGTTATATAATTTTAAAATTAGCTAGACCCATCATTCATCCTCTCCCTTCTTTTTTTTGAAGGGAAAGGTGAAAATTAATTTTTACGCCACTTATAAATTTTTTATGGCAAATATCTTTTTTTTAGTTTATTACAAAGGGAAAATGTTTTTTTACTTTTTTTAAATTTTTTTCCTCTTTCATAACTACTATTGAATGCTCTTAATTAAATTATTTTTATCTTCATTTTTGAGACTCGTGATTTTATTTTTTTAAATTTTCAAACAAAATAACTTTTTTTATGAGGATCAAAAAGAATAGAAAATTTAGTTCTCTTCTCTATTGTACCAAATTAACATAAAAGACAATTCCACACACAATTTTTTTTGTGTCAGTGTGTGCAGTCACACGAGCGAGCGAGAGTACAGAATACAAAATAAATTGACACGAATTTCATGTGACAATACAAAAATATAAAAACAAAGTTTTTTTTAACATTTGGGGCATAAATTCTGTCTCTTATGCTAAAAATATAAAGAGTAATGGTACAGACTGGAGCAAGTTTTTAAGAAACTAACCATAAAAATATATTTGAATGATCATCTGCATACAAAACCAGAGAGAGAGAGACACGCATGATGGAAGACGGAAACAAGATCATTTCTTGTTCAGTGACAAGAAACTAAGAAAATGGTGGCTTTGACAAAATAAAACTTTTTTTTCTTTTATTCTTCATCTTATTTTCGACTTATTTCTAACCAAAATTTAAAAATAGTTTAAACTAAAATATCACGCTGTTTATATTTATCTGTAGTTTGACATGTCCCGTCAATTGTCAATCTCAAAATTTTGAACCATGTGACACGATTGACTTGATCGTATTAGGTTAAATTCACACTTAAAAAAACTTTCTATGATTTTGAAAGGCTTTAAAAAATGTTTTGAAAGAAAATATGAATTCATTTTTAAACTTTTACTGTCAATTCTCCCCTCCCCTTCTTGTCATATCATAAGTATCATGATAAAATCAGTCACAAAAGTATTGGCAAATATTAGAGAGAGTTTTCTACAAAAAAAATGTTGTTGTTTTTGTTTGAAACTTGTCATTTTATTGATGATAAAAGGGTACAGATACGGTGCAACACTTTTATTGAAATTTGTTATGGGGTGTGTGTATTTTTTCCCCTTTTTATCTCCAACATTTATTTTCAAAAATAAGTATATAGGGCCATGACATTTTTTGACTAAAAATGGGAGTATCTTACCACCATCTGCGGCCATGGCGGTGACTGTAGATGTGGACAATTGATTAAGGCAAAGTTGAGTTTGTACTCGTATCACACAATTGTCAAATGTCATTCAATTGTGAGTTGAAGAATAGAAGAGATTACAATAACAAAAAAAATGTGGCCAATCGTTCACATTTGTGCATTCAATTCTACAAAGAAAAAAATAAAGTTGATTTTAGTGTGTACTTAACATGGGCAAAAGTCATGCTAACGAATAAGAGAAGGAAGATTGATTTTTATAATACAAATAAATTGTAGGATTTGTTTTTGTAAGGTGCATAATCATATAAAGTTGGAATAACATGAAGAGAGGGACTCCAAGGTCCATTACACATTAATACCCCCTCCCCCTGCCCCTTGATATTTGCCGATGAAAAAAAGCATTGAAAAAAAGTCATTTTTGAAAAATAGCTTTCCACTGTCATTTTAATTATAAATATGAACGTAGCCACAGGAGATGAAAATGTGAGAGAGATCCCAACTTTTTCACACATGAAATGGGCACTATGGCTACAGAGAGAGAGAGATGGATAAGGAGAGTAAGCCAACCATTAACTCCTCTGCAGACTGACTCGACAAATATAACGAGGCCAAGTCTATTATTATATTTATATATTAGTTGAATTTGATCCTCTCTCCCTCCCTCACTTGATTACTCACGTCCATTTCATTTACTCGCCTCTCTCTCCCACTCTCAACTTGATTTTCCCCATGCACCCATCCCATCATTGTGTACACTTTCTACACACATCTCATTGTACACATAGTACTCGTACAGACACGGAAGGAGATTCAGTTGCAACAGTCCATCTCTGTGGGGTTTCCTTACTATAAAATTGTCCCGTAATACTTGAACTATTCACTCTGTCTCTACACTTTGTCTACTACCCGCCCTTCTGTCCACCTTTTCCTCTGACGTAATCACACAATATTTTTAATACATAAAAGGAGACGCTTATTCTAAACGTTTTTGTTGTGTGCACAGAGAAAGAGAGAAGCTCTAGGCTATTTGTACATATGTGTAGAGATGAGGAAAAGAGACAGAAGTGATGCATATGGGATTCCAAAAATTGGATGAAGTGGAGAAAAATATTTTTCACCCATCCATTTTTCGCTCAATTTTCATTCTATACACTGCACGACAATGATGGTGGAAGGGCTCCTCTAGTCAATAGTTTATAGTTATCAAGATCCCTTTTTGGAAAACGGCATTTCATTGTCTAGCTCTATGTGGACTGAGTTACATATAATCCTGAAGGATCTGAAGGGAGAAGGCGCACACATTGGGTCTAATTTCATCCAGAGTTAAGTGAACATCTGCCACAAAAACATCCTCCTCTCTCTCTCTCTCTCTCTTCTTTGCACTTGTAGTCCGTTGTGGTTGTAGGATAAAACTGGCACAAAATGTACAAACTCATCAGATGGAGGAAGCCAGGCGAAAGTACAAACAAGGAGTGAATAATACTCTGTTTATATCCACATCCTTATCCATATGTACATCACAGAGAAGGCTATCGATGGGTGCCGAGATTACAATTTATTTTGTCTTTAAATGTTCCATTCCTGTCTTTAAGGTAAATAGACAAAGTCTTGTTTTTCACAAAAGAAGCAACAACGACTCTCTCTCTCTCATCTTCCTCATCAGATCTTGTTTCCATATCAGATTCAAGTGAATTGCATGGATTGGATTGAGTTTGAAATGATCCAGTAAATTGTGAGACACGTTGAAAATGTTTTTCTTTTTGTTGTAGGCTGAGATACAAAAGATTTGAAATTGTGTTGAAAAGGATTTTGATGAAACTTGTCTTTCATTTTAAATTGAATTTGGTATTATTTTCAACTAATTAAAATGATACAAATCATTTGATGAGATTTTCTAAACTTTGTTCAGATTCTACACAAGTACAATTTGCAATGAAAATTGATTCACAATCTTGTCCATTCATACATTTTAAATTAGTTTGTGTATTTTATTGTAAAAGAAACATTTTGAAATTTAGAATTTTCTAAAGGGCTTAAACCTCAATGCATTGAGAGGTTCCAATTTGTTTTTATTTTTGGTTTTCATTTTTGGCTTTATTTTTCACTTCAAGCTTAATTTGACTATTTATAATTGTTAATTGTCAATAGAATCAGTTTTTAGGAGGCTTGAAATTATTGTGTAAAGAAATATTTATTTTTTTGACCGGAAAATCGGAATTCGGTTTTAAAGACTTTGGAGATGTGAAAATTTTTATTTTTTTGCCTTTTTTTTGAACCCGCTTTTCAATTTCAATTTGTTCTCCATGAATGATGAAGGATGGTTGTGAGTAACTGTTTGTTGTTATTGCAGGTGACGTCCATTCTAAATGTAATGAGGACGTAAGGGCAGCACGTGAGGGTTTCCTGGTGAACCCAGGTTACCCGGACTATTATAAGGGTGACCGTTTTTGTCAATGGCGACTGCACGTGTTTGAACAAAAACTTCTTCTAGTGCTTTTCGACATTTCCCTCCGTGGTAAGGCATCTCTCTATTATCAATTTTATTCTCTCTCTTTTATACTTGATGAATTATTATTATGGACATATTTAGTTTTATTTCCTCCCATTTTATTCCATTCCCTTTTATTTCTATGCATTAAATTCTTCATTCTCCCATATCCCTTCCCCCCCCCCCATCGTCCTCTCTCTCTCTTTGGCAAAAGTCAAGTCTCAAAGGTTTCCCCATAAAAGACTGCCTCAAAGGGGTTTGGTCATTGATGTGGGCTTTGAGATGTAAAAGTCGTACTGAGGATTGTGAATTTGTGAGATGATGAATTAAAATGTTTTTTTTTTCATTTTTCTACATATCAAATATCAATAAACTCTTCATCAACACTTTTTGTCCCGTGAACGTGACACCACAAGGAATAATTTGGAGAATTTTATGGCCATGTTTTTAGAATTTTTTGATGACTATTTTTCTGAAAATTCAAAAAAAAATTCGTCAGAATATTCTCTCAAAATGAGAAAATAAATCTAGACGCCATGTCTGTCATTAAACTATGATTTGCTCGTGTTTCTTCATCATTTTGTGTTTTTTTTGAAGTAGTCTAAGTGACACTATATATTTAATAGGGCTAGATAAACTTGAAAGTAAATGAAATGGAGCAACAAAAATTTCTTTTTGACACGAATCATTCTTTCAAGGGTAAAAAAAATGATCATCAAATGACGTCGAATGTCTTTATGGGTCTCTCTGAATGTTCAAAGGTGGAAATTATTACTTTTATTTTCCTCTTCCTTCCATGACCTACCCCCAACTTTTCCTCAAATTGATGAGCACTGAAATTTTGAGAGTTTTTATGGGAGCAGGGGCAAGTTTATCTGGATACGCGTGTACGTACCTGTACTTTTTTATCGTCATTTTTTATACTAAATACAATGGACCCTTTTCAGTTTGGACTACTTTCACGTGATAATTCTCCATTACAATTTTTTTTTCATGTGGGTAGAAACAGAATCGTCTTTTTCACTAGGAAGCATTGGCCATTGTGTGAGAGAAGAGAGGGGAGGAGAAAGCCAGACAATTGTTCTATGACGCCATAGAATCCTATTTTTAGTCATAAATTCCATCAATTGTTTAACAATGAAATTTTCTCTCTTTTCATTCATTGGACTCATCAATGAATTTTAATCAATTTAGTATTAAAACAAAAAACTAAATTAAAAGGAATTCATGAGGGATTGAAAATTAGCCAAAATGACTTGTAAACTTATATGTAACATATCTGTACACTAGTATGTACATACTAGGGAGAAAATTGTCTTTGAAATAAACTCGTAAATTATCAAGACTCTTTTTAATGACGAGAGAAAAAAGAGAAAACTTTTTATTGCTTCCCTCATCCTCAAAAAGACTTTTAAATTTTCAGAGAGTTTACAAGAATAAAAAAATGTTCAAAGTTATTCATTCATGCTTTGCAGAGAAAGAGGATTTTCCAAATTTTCTCTTTTTCCTCTTCCGGAAAGTATTTTTCATGGAGGGGAAAACTTGCCTCAAAGGCGAATTCTTGGGAAGCATCTGCCATGTAAATTACTTAATTCTCATCAACTGGAAAATTGCTATCTCGTGATATATACTGCATTGCTGCGTGGTACACCATAGGCAAGAATTTTTGGAAGGAAGAGAGACAGAGAGAGAGAGAGTTAACTCAAATTCTTGTTTAGATAAAAGTGGGAATAATCTCAGCAAAAAAATTTGTATTTCATGAATAATTTGGAGTCTATTCTAATAAAATAAATTTTAGGCGCTAATCTGTAAAAAAAAAGAGATTTTTAGTGCTCTATTCTACTGTATGTGTACTCTGTTGATTACCTCTCAATTTTTAAAAAAGAATGAATTATTTATTTAGTGTTGGTTACATTTTGTCAGAAAGAAACTCAAATAAAATATATTTATAAAAAAAATTATAACAAATTTTAAAACTGAAGATAAAAACGCCCTCACAGTACGGAAGTTTTGGATCAAATAGAGAGAGAGAATGAGTTGAGAAAATAATTGGAGAATGTTAATAAACAAATGATGCATGTAGTCGTTATACAGGTAGGACATCAAAAGAGAACATGCACATAAAAATTAAAGTAGTACATCTATATAATTATATATACAATTGTGTAACTTGATATTGTTAATAGTTAGTTTGTGTTTTATATGAACAATATTTTCCATTCAATCTCAACATGACTTAGCCTCATTTTATATACTTTGGATACTAAAAATATCCCAAAGTTGAAACAAACAAAATAATATTTTATGAGAGTATCAAAACAAACTGAGAGAAAAGTCTTTTTCTTATTTGGCTAATAGTTTAAAACTACAAAGGGGAGATGATTGTACTTAATAGTGAGTAGTGACAATCATGACAAGCACTCGTAGACAATGAAATGTCAAAATTGTTTTTTTATACTTTACAGGGCAGGAGAAATCGAAATGTCGTGATGAATTGATAGTAAGTGAAGATGAAGGACGGACAAATCTTTTTAGTACCTGTGGTAAGTTACTTTCTCTTCCAACCAAAACTTTTTTTTAATCTTCATATAAAGACCTTTCTTTTTTAGGTTTTTCATAAAACACCAAACTTGTAGGGATTCATCATTCCATTTTCTGACACAGTTCAAAAATAAAAATGGAATTTTGTACTAAATAAGTTTAAAAAGTTTGTTTTCTGTTGAGTGAATTTAATGGATTTATTGAAATCTGTCTAAATTAAAGAACATATAGTTGACAAAACTACAACATTACTTTTTAATCAGCCCAGACTTAATTTTTTTAATTGATTTTGTGTGACAGAAATGTTTTGAAAACAAAATGTTGTTTTAATTTAAAAGTAAACAAATTAAATTTAATATTTTTATTTTGTTGCTTTGTTTAGGTGACCATTCTAATGCAGTTGCCGTGCTCTCACTCTCAAGTCAAGTCAATGTCACTTTGATGCCACAAAGTCGGATGGCTTTTCCAAAGAGAGGATTTCTCGTTTATTTTCGAGGTAAAAGACAAAATTAATAAAACATTTTCAATTTCTGAGAAATTCTTCTTCTCCATTCAATCTTCCTCTTCTTTACAATTCCATCAACACATAAAATCCATTTTGAGTTGTCTAAAGTCATTAAAATTGAATTCTCCTCATAAATTTAATAGCAATACAATATCCTTGGTCTCGTTTTCCCAATACTTTTTTTTGTTTTCTCCATGAAAGCCTTTTCAACATGTTGTACATGTACCATATGAGTGAGTACCGACCACTAAAAAAAGACAGCAATTACGATAATGATTTACATGAAATTTCAAACTCTGAAATATTCATTTAATAATCAAAATGAAATTTGAGTCCCCAAGGATGGATATGATGTCAGTTTAAAGATTGTTGAATGTTCTATTTAAGAGTTACAAATAGACAAATGATTATTAATATTAGCAATCCTCATTATTAAAAAATTAAGCTTCATGTTTAAATACAACAAGACATCCCAAAGATAAACATAATTTGTTTTTGTTCTTGACCTTGTCCTTATTATTAAAAGTATAAGAGTGTCAAAAGATTTTCCCAAAAGTTATTCAGATAGAAATTGGGCTACAAGTTTTCAAACTTTCTCCCTACTTTCTCTCCTTGAGAGAGAGAAACTACAAATGACTCAAGATGAAAGTTGGCTTCAAGTAGATAGAAATGATGCGATGGGATGGTAGTTATGCATATTAAGGAACTTTTCGAGACTAGTTATGTAATATATGTACATACAGATGTGTATCTTTTCATACTCTTAAATAGCTTTATTAACATTAAAGAGAGAGAGAGTAGCATTAAAAAGGGCTTAAAAAATACAGGTCATTTTATGACCCTTAATGGGTTGAAAAACACATGTTAAAAGGGTACTTTAATAGTCTTTTTTTAAAATGGGTTAAATATTTGACAAAGTCATGAACAATTTTTTTCATCAGATAAATCAGAGCAGTCACCCACATCATGATCACATCGCCATCTCATTGGTATGCATTGACCATCATCACATTGAAATTGGAAACGACCGCATTTTCTCTGTAAAAGTGTCGTCGTTTCATTTTGGAGGTTGGGAGTTATTAAAGGACTGTCAACAGGTTGACTTTGTGTTGGCATCACCCCAACCATGTACGTGCCATTATTATTATTTGCAGATACAAGGACACTCTCAATACTTGAACTCATGTTCTTGTCACTTGCAATGGGAGTAATGATGCCAATGTCATCATCATCATTTGAACTCATTGGACCGTGGCTAGTTTTATTTTCATTCATGTCAATTATTGTCATGTTCATCCCATCAAAATTTGAAGTAGAATTTGTTATTGGACAATTAATTTCATCCGAGTGGTCAAAACAGTCAAACTCTGTATCACATTTCCAATGACCTGGAATACAATTCTTAGTCTCTTGACATTCAAATTGAGGGGGTGGACAAGACGAGGTGCAATTGACCTCGTCACTCCCGTCCATACAGTCATCATCATGATCACAAAGAAAAATGGAGGGGATACATCGTAAATTATTACATTGGAAAAAGTTTTCTAGACACGGAGAGGGGGTTGGAGGAGACGTGGAAAGTGTAATATTTGTATTGTTGGGCTGGAGAGTCGTCTTGGGAGTAGAGGTTGTGGGAATTGTTGAATTGAAACAATTTATTTGTATTTCATCTGAATTGTCTTGACAGTCTCTCATTCCATCACATCGACTTGCATAGGGGATACATTGTCCATCATTACAACGAAATTGACTTTGTCGACAGGGACTATGGACCATGGAGAAATTCCCAGTCAAACAATTTTCTTCATCCAATTCATCATCCTCACAATCTTTGTCCTGATCACAAACAAAAGTGTTGGGGATACAAACGTCATTGTTACATCGAAATGTCTCTGGAGGGCAAAATTTATTGGCTCTGTACAGTACAAATACATGGCAAGAAAAAAAAATTTCATATTAAAATAAATTGTTTTTGTTTCAAAGAAAAGGTCATACATTAATTGTTGAGATTTAGAAATAATCCAATTATGATAGTGAGCGACGTGAGTGTAAACTCCTGGAAATAATTCTCACCCACATTCAAAACCAAAAGAGACAATTCCACAAAGAAATTTTAATCCGAGAACATTTGTACATGTCAATGGTCCACCAGAATCTGCTTTACATGCGTCGCGATTTCTTGTGCCCGCACAAATCATTTTGTCTGTGATTTTACGCCCAATTAAATTATACGAGTCTTGACAAAATGTTCGGTTTGTAATTGGGATGGCTACTTTTTGTAAAGTAGTCATTTGACCATAAACTTTTTCGTGGAGTCTCCCCCATCCACTTGTAATGGCTCGTCCTTTTTTTTGTTCAAAATTAGATTTGATTACATTTTACATTAAACACAAAAGACTCCTCTTAATTACTATCCCCCCCCTTGCTTGCTCAATTTTCTTTTGTAAAGATTGTTGAATTAAAATTCTTTGAATGTTCAAACTTTTGTTACCTAAGAGTTGGTCATTAACATTGGGCAGTTTTATCGTTTGAGTGAATTCGTCGAAACGAAGGGGTGAAGAGAGGACGAGGATGGCAATGTCATTTTGGAGAGTAATATCATTGTAATCTTCATGTAGAATTATTTGTCGAACATCTTTAGTCTGGCCAGTCTTTCCTGTAAAAGTCCCAAGCCGATTTTCACCACTCACTACTTTCACTCTTTTTGCTGCCTAAATATAAAAAAGCACTTTTTTACATTTTATACATTTAACAGTTATTTTTTGTTTACCTTATTTACTAAACAATGAGCAGCCGAAATAATTAGAAATGTGGATATGATTGAACCACTACAGAAAAAATCACCAAAATATTTTAATTGAACTTGATAAGGAAATTCTCCGGGAAGGGCGTCTGATCCACCAACAATTCTTGACATTTGATCTAAAATTTTCGTCAACTTTTAGCTCGTTTTCTTTTATTATTTACTATTTTTAATTAAACATACAAAAAAATATTAATTACCCTCCATGATTCCTATTCAAATGTAAGGAAATTTGACTTTTGTAATATTCTAATTTGTTATAAATTACTCAAACTTAAAAAAATGTTTGTACTTTTCAAGTACAAGAGCACATCCACTTCATTATCAAAATTATGGAGGACAAAAATACGTCAAATTAATCATCTCATGACGTCATTAAATTTACACAGAAGAACTATAACAGCCATTTACAGTTCTAGCACTCCTCTCTATATTTTTTTTGGTAACCTTTGCCTCACTAAACTTACAGAGGCATGACCTTTCCAAAAAAAGGTATCTCGTCCGTCGTGTAGCCATTCTCAAATTTTTATGCTGAATATGTCTCACATATAACAACTGTATAAAGAACATATTTAAATTTAAATATATTTTATATAAAATTATAACACATTTTCAGCCTGAGGTTGCTAAACAAAAAAAACCTTTAAAAAGTATTTCAAAGGGCAAAAAACTTCTTTGGCACAAAACAGGAGGAAATAAAGTTTATTAGAATAAAATTACAAGATTTGTAGATAAAATAAATTAATCAAAATTAGCAAAAAGTGCATTTAAATGAGAATTAGGACCATAATAGTTTGTTGATCATAATAATTATTAGAATAAATTTATTACAGTACACCACGTGACTAGAATATATTTGTAGAAGGAATAAAATGAAAACTTTGACGTTGTACTACACAAAATTTCTAAGGCTTTGACAAAGACAATTAAAATGCAAGGATGGAGAGCATGACATGTGTCTTGGTACAAAAAGAGACGAGGGACTTGAGTAAGGAACACAACTCACATAACATAATATTGATTTGAAGATGAAAAGATGCCTTGGAGAATATAAATAAGAGAGAGAGATGATGGAGAATGAACAAGAAGAAGAGGAGGAAGATTGGACAGTAATGGTGTTGAAGGTTTATAAATAATTCATTTGATGTTCAGTAATAGGATGCCTTACTCCGGAAGGGCCGTTGAATTCCAACATGCTGTTCCGTAATGCTACTCACGCTTACTTCCTGTGCAAGAGTGGGCATATATTTCCGGACACATTGACGCCTCACAGGTGGCTTCTATGCAATCCGCTGGCTGGAGAATGGAAAAATCATTGGACAGCAGCGTCTCACCCGCAATGCGAGGGTATGCGCTTTTTATCTCATCTTCTCTCATTTTGCCGCATATTCAACTATTTTCTAATATTTTCAAATGTTACTCTTTTTCTAAAAAAACCCTCACTCTTTCTTTATTCTTAAAATGTCTCGTCTTGTTGTGTCACTGTCCACTTTTTTAGAACTTTCCCAAGAATCTCAATACTTTATTAAATTCCTACATATTTAAAAGAAAACTTTTTTTTGTATGCTTTCTCTTTCTTTTGTTCTTTTCCCTTTCCTCTTTTTTGTCAAAGAACACTTTAGTTTATTGTCAAATCAAACGTCCATAAATAGTCAAGACTTGAAATATTTACTAAATGACAATTCATGCATCCATTTTTGATTTCGGGTACATGACCTAGGAAGGAGCAATGCTTGCCTTGAAGGTCGAGCATCTCTCTAAGAGAAAGAGAGAAGTTTGTATTTTATTAAGGCTTCAATTAAAAAGTCATTAATTTTCTTTGCATTTTTTATACAGACATTAGAGATTTACTAGAATTTAATTCCAACATTGAAGATGTTTTTGGAAGTCCAGGACTTTGGCCCGTCACCTATCGAAAAGTTCGACGATCTTTCTTCTCAGGTTAGTCACCTTGAAATTTAATTTATTTTAATTAATTGACAGGTATACATTTAATAAAAATACAAAATTAATTTAATTGTACACAGATTACATCTTACCAACAGTCATCTTGGTCTCCCTCTTTCTATTCAACACAATCATTATACTCTACATACGACGACGTCGCAGCAGGTATAAATTCAATTTTCTTGTAAATGTATTTTCTACCATTAGTCTCAATAACCATTTTTTTAAAATGATGCTAAAAACTATGTTGTTGTTTGTGTGGGGGATATGGGATTATAGACAAGAAGAGATTGAGAATGAAGAGAATCAAGAAATGGAGCAGATTCAAGGTCAAGGTACACCCGAAGAAAGTACATTTACACTCTCCAGTGATGGCATGTCCGGTTTGGGTGGATGGGAGAGGCCTGTAATGAACTTTGCAGAGGTTGAAACAGAACTCATGTCCTCCGTCTCGGCAACTGAGATTGGCAATAATTTTCATTTGGGTCATAGAAATGGTCAACAACGACTCTCCAATGGTAGTAACGGTATAAATTCAACCTACACTAATGGCACCATTTTTTTAAATGGGCTTGGAAGGTCTACTCCCGTCTAAAAACTCACATCCCCCCCCGTCTCCCCATTTCCAGTTCCTCCACGGAAAACTCCCGGGTCACAATGACTTTTTTTTCCTGCATTGTCCCATTTTTTTCACAGTCACTTTCCATTCTACTTCTCCAGACTCCAAAACTCCAGCTCATTCAAGTCAAGTATAATCCCAGCTAAATACGAAGCTACGAGTATGGTCAAAAAACTGTAGTCGATATGAACACAAAAAAATTGTCGAGTCGGGTGACTCAACATGAAAAATATTTTCCTATAAAGAAAATGCATGGAATTGTGGTAGGAAAATAGCCAATTTAATGTATTTGTACTCGCCTTGTTATTTGGAGGAGACGGAATTTATTTTTTCATGCCAACTACCTCAAGTTCCTACAAGATATTATTATTTGTATGAAAACGTTGTAACATCCACGTCTAGTCACTCCCCCCCTCTTTCTTCCCATTATAACTGCCTTTGTCACAAAAATTTGTACATAGACGCGTGCCTAGAATAGAAGAAAAAAAAGTAGAGAGACAAAAAATAATAATTACAGAAACGTCCTACTAAAATAAAATTGACTTTAGACTAAATACCTTTCAAATTCTTTAAAGGGTATTTGTGCAAACTAAAATAAATGATTAACTATTTGTATGTATTTGTAGTGAATGAAATTAATGTAAAACAAGGTTAGAAATAGTCTACTAAATAATTAGACTCTTAAATGTAATCTAATAACGTTGTTTAATTTTCTAGTATAAAAAACTATAGACACGTTTGTGTTTCAAATAAGGACTTAGTAGGCAGTTAGGGTTAATTAATTGATTTGCCACATTTAAAAAAAATAGTGGATTAAATCAGCAATAAAATAAGGATGGAAGTATAATGTGATACAGTGTGCTTTCTTCATGTGCATTTTATTTGGGGTTTCTCGTCCCACACGTACACTGAATAATCCTCTCCTTCTTCTTCTTGTATGATAGACTATCCAAGTCTTTATCCAAGTCTTTATCCAAGTCTTTATCCAAGACTTTATAGACTGTCTTGTAACAAGTTTTCCAAACTGCATAAATTTTATGGTTGACAGGATACTCTCTTTGGAGTTGTGTGTCCTAGAAAAAAAAGTGTGACAGGAAATCGATGGAGGCGTTTAGCTGTCAAGATCAAATGGAACCTCCATCCGAGAGAGTTCTCAATCTTTTACCTATTGACTTGATATTCTGGACTATCCTTGCATAAATAAAATTTCTTGTTTGAATCTGTTAGATGATCCATTAATGGGTACCTAGAGTATAATAATAAATATACAACTTCCTAAATTGACTGAAAAAAGTAGCCTTACATTTGTAGTATTCAAATTTATATTAAATAATCTACAGATAAATATTACAATTTAAAAATGATCTTTGTCCAGAATCACAATTTTGAGAAATTGTAAATAATTATCAAGAATCAGTAGTGGACAAATAAATAACTATCTCATTTAAAACTAAAGAGGTTTAGTATAAAAGAAAACTTCTGCTTAGTAAAATAGCTTTAATTTTTAACCAAAAAAATGTTTTTTAAAAAAATATTGACTCATTTATGTATCCCACACATTTTTTTGGTCAGAAAGCTTTACCTTTTGATATTATTTTATTTTAAATGAAAAAAATACTCGTCAATACTCATATTTTATATGTAAAAATTATGTTTTATTTAACTACCTAAATTCAATTTATCTCCTGTTATTTAACTAACAATCATGTCAATTATATTCAAGAGAAGTGAAAGTTGACCAATTTATTGAAAAATTGGGTTGAAATGAACATTTTGAGTGAAAGTAATAAATGATTATTTTAAAATAAATGTGACAAAATTCATGTTCCTTAAATTAAATAAAAGTAAAATAAAAAATTTGCCAAGTTGAAAATATTTTATTTGTAATTAAAATAAATTGACAATATAAAATATCATTGAGATTTTTAACTAAAATTCATTTTATAGTTGTAACACACCGCGCGGACAACAAAAAGAGAACGTTGTCAATATGACAGACATAAAAATTGTAACTCACAAACTTGTTGGACAGCTTAAAGGTTGTCATTTAAATTAATAATAATTTAAAAACTATTTAAATGTATTCTTTTCTAAAACGGAGAAATAAATGCAATCCTCTTGATATTTGTAAAAAAAAATTCGAGATGGGGATGGGGAGAAACTAAAGAGAAAGCATGAGAAATTCTACGAATAAAAACAGAGGGAGAAAAAAAACAACACAACTCATAAATCATGGCTACTTGTAAAAGAGAGAGAACATAAATAATAATGGGGTATCATATATTTTAAGTAACAGAAAAAAGTTTTATTTCATGATGACGTAAGTTGGGGAAGTTGCAACTCCACAATTGTTATCTCTTTGTGACATGAGCGTGTATCCGTCATTACCTAAATGAAGATACAAAAACACATTATTGAAGACTCGTTATAATTAATTCTTGATTAAATTAACAATTAAAATACCCCAATAAGTTGACCAGCTATTCTTCACAAGCCAGTACGGTTCCTTGTTCAACACACCGTAGCCAACAGCCAAAACTGCGTGGTCTAGTTGATCTTCATCATGTCCTATTTAATGACACGTGAATCCATTATTTACTAATTATTTTGATCATTAAAAAGAGAGAGAGAGAATTTTCAAATTTGAAATTAGCTTACCACATTTTGGTTCATAATAAACACCTTTTGATAAATTACAAAAAAAATTAATTTAAATTTCATTTTGATTTTATAATTTAAAAATTAATTTAAATTTTGGATTAAATAAAAAAAGAAATGTGACTTTTCTTTGTGCTTTGTAACAACAAAATTAATTAAATATTTTTGCTTACCATTAGCATAAAAGGAAAAACTTTTATGAGATGCATCGATGGCCACTGAAATGAGTAGTAAAACATTCATGAGAATACCTATAGTTAATATTATGAAAGAATTTTGGACTTACCTGAAATAGGTCCATGTTGGGAAATTGCTACCTTGAGTGCCTGCTCATCTTTTGATGTTACATTTACATAGCCTGAAAATATTAAAACGTTTATGAAAGAGAATGAACACCATCATCATTTTATTTAATTCATGTAAAACATCAATTTGATACAATTTATTTTCTGCAAATCATCAATATTTCTTTCATAACATCAAAGCAATGTCTACAATTTACTTTTTAATTTTCAAGTTTATTAAAAAAATATTAGAATTTCCGAATTAAATTTTTATTTGTTTAAATTGAATATCACGAATTTTGTGAGAAAATTTCCAAGAAAAATATAATCATAAATTGCTCACCTGTAATCACAGCAGCCTTGGAAGTATTGTCAGCATGACAATATCCATCCTAAGAAAAAAATGTCATACATTTTATTGACAATTGTAAATTCCTCAAGGAATAAAATATGGGGAGGGGGAGAGAGGAGTGGGAGTGAAAGTAAGGAGAAAGTAGAGGAGAATATGAAGGGGGAGGAGGGATGAAGCAATTTTTTGTCAAATTGATTGAAATCCATATGTGCGGAACGAGTGAAAAGATTCCTCGTGTACACAGACTCCACCGAAAAAAAATAAAATTCAATGCTTACAATTCCAAGATATGGTCCATACTGATCAGCCGATGGGATTCCGCCTTGAATCATTTCATAAAAATTACTGTTATCAGCCTTTTATATTTTTTTATATTCTTCCATTTCTATTTTTAATTTATAATCAAATTCATTTCCCTAAAATGTATGTCACGAATCGTCTTATAAAACTTCAAGAGCAAGCAACTAATTGAAAACTTTGTAAATTAAAAAAATTTGAAATCTCACCATGTTTAATCATGTACTGATAAGCTCGGAAGTCTTCACCTAAAAAATATTAATTTCATAAATGTAAAATAAATCATACACGTAAAGTCATGTAATGGATAAAGTAGAAATAGTCCAATGTACCTCCATCACAACCATTGTTTCCATATCCCCAACTACAATCAATCAATGCCTAAAATATTAGAAAAAAAATACATTTAGGATTACTTTTCTTCATTGTCAAATTGGTGAGAGAGAGAATAAGAAGAGAGTTGCAAAATGAGAAAAGGAAATGTTTTCAAAAAAACTCATTCCCCAAAGTGCCGGAGACCAAGACTCACACAAAGAGATATTATAAACAAAAAAACGGATCTTAGACGACGCTCGTCTTCCGAGTCCAGTTCAAATAAAACATAAAACTCTAGCCATTTTTTGTGGGAGTCTAGTTCTTATATGAGGACAATATGGAATATAGATAGAAGGCACTTTTTTGTTCTGACGTGGCCCAATATTTAATATTTACTTTGAAATATTTTTTGTTCACTGGCTTTATATATATATTCTACCTAGTATGTACATAATATGTAATATGACGAAGGTACGTTTTACATGCTTTTGACTTAATTAATTGTCAAAAAAAAACAAATAAAATGAAATCTTCTCTACCTGCTGTGAGAGTCGAACTAATTCTCCAGTTTTTAGAAAATAGGCTCCTTCAACAGCTCCAATTGTTCCAAAACTCCAACAAGAACCACATACACTTTGATCTGAAAAATATTCATATGAAAATTTATTTGTGAAAAACTTTGCAAAGACAATTTTGAAAATTAAAAGAGACTCCTTCTTTTGTCGTTGTTCAAGTTTATTTGCATATTTTCTTTGTCTTGAGAAAAATAATTGAAAATATTGGGAGTCATTTTCGAGTAGAGTCGTCAAGTCTTTTATGTGACGTTCAGTGTATGTAGAGAAAGCATGTTGATTTGTCTCACAATAAATTTTGCAGGTATGGCTCATCATCATTAGGAAAGGCAAAAAAAGAACAAAGAAAAATAATTAAAATGCAAGGCCTACCTTTGACGGGTGTCACAGCACCGTACAAACGCCAGTCAAAGCTTGTTGGTAAATTCTTGACATCCTTGTAACCATGAAACGGTTGACCACCATTATATCCCTTTGAGTATCGTCGACCACGTAGAACCTTGAAAATGGAAAAAGAAAGGGCAAGTTGAAATTAAAGGATTTCACAAAATTTTGTAAATTTCCTTGTTTTTCATAAAATCTCATAGAGATCTTTGTCTTCTCCTTTTGTACTCCAAGATGAACAAAAAGAAGATTCACGGATTCAAATTTATTTAAAAAATGTCCAGTATTTCATCAACTTTACACCTATCATTTATTTGTATTTGATAAAATTGAATTGAATTTTTTCCGTGTCAAATATTGACTGTACAAATAAAAAGAATTGAGTGAAATTTGAAATTTCATCAAAAAAAAGTTGTGAGGGGAAAAAAATGTATTACATTTTCAAATTCCACAAAACTTATTTATTTGTGTCAATAAAGTAAAAAAAATTGATAACTGTATTCAATTTCATCTTTTTTTCAGTCAAGAATTTTCAAAACGTCTTCCTTTTACTTGGAAAAATTTATCTGTTTGTAGTTTACAACTACACGGTACTTTTTTTACTCTTTTTCATGTTGGAGACGAATATTTGTAAAATTTTACATAAAAAACGTTACTATTTCAGTTAAAATAGTTTTAAATTAGTTTGGTAAAATTAAATGAGTGAAATTAATGTTATTGAAACTAAAAAAAATAAATTTTAATTATTACCCGTCGTTCATCATCAGTCCTATCAGCCAAATGGTTGACAGCTAGAGTGTAAGTGAGACCTAGAGAATAAAAATTTGATGGAATAATTTTAATGATAAATAAAACTCTTAAATTATATGTCATAAATCAGATGAGAAAAAAACCTTGTCTATTTTTGCTATGAATGTATCGAAAATTATGACGAAAGACGTTGAGTCTTTTATGATGTTCCTTGACATGTTTGTACTTTTTCCCATGGGCCACGATAAAGTCATCAAAACCCTTTTCCACATGCTCCGTCTCACGATTGATCGTGGTGAATTCATGCATTGGATTAAAAGTGGCAATCGTTCTGTGATGATCGATTCCTGAAAAAAATGATTCATTATTTTATCATAAAGCCAACATATTTCTATAAATTCATGACATCTCACCTGGTCCTGGAAAGTCTCCACAATGAACATCTATCTCATTAAAACAAAAACAAAACATTCTCAACTTTGTCCATGTTTATTCATTAATGTTTGAATTTAATTAATTCACCTTCTGGTACTTTGAACACATCTTCACTGGGGGATTCTGGGGAGAACCAGGAGTATTCCAAATAATAGTGATCGTAGTGGGAGCCTGAGAATAATTAATTAAATTAATTATTTATAATAAAATGGGCATCAAATAAAAGAAAATTATTTTTTAGCTTTACCTAATAAAGTGTTGTATCCTCGCATTTCATATTTAATTGGAGTCCCAACTTCAAGTTGAGGGTCAAGGGGAGATGGCTGAAAAGTGCATTTTTACAGATAATTAATTTATAAAAATGAACTACAATTTATTAAAATTTAATTATGTTATTCATTTTCATGTATCTGTATAGCAAGTACCTCAGTCTTGATCCAGTAAGTATATTTGTTCATTTTTTGTCCCAATTTTTGGACAAATTGATACTTTTTACAATTTATACTGTTCACAACATCCTCCCCAACGTACTGTATAAAAAATTGTCTTTTTTTAATTCATCATTTAAATTAATGTTCATAATGTATCGCTCAGCATATGAATAAATTACGAGGAAGCATCAAATTGTAATGTAAATTAAAACAATTAAATGAAGCTTGTCAAGTATACAAGTCACTCAACTCACCACAAAATTTTGTGTGTCTGGAAGGATGCTCTGTGGATGAACTTCTGACTCTGCCGTGCCATTGACTTCAAAGCAAGTCAATTGATTGAGGACTTTATCAGTGGACATGGGTACGACCTTAAATTACATGTAAATTATTTTTGTGCTTATTTTATTACGAAAATTATTAAAATGAAAGAAGTTTTTTCTTACTTTTCGCATAACCCCAAATCCATTCATCGTCCCCAGCTGATATGTTTTTGTAACTCCTAAAAAATTGAACAAAAGTTTAAGTCATGTGGAGCAAGTCATGAATTGTATTTCTGCTTTATTTAAATCAGTTGATAATCATTTCCTGTTTAGTTTAAATTTTTTTGAACTTTGTTTTGCCCTACAATTCTATTACACGGCATGCCAAATCAAATTATCATAAATAATGTTACAATGATGATGCTTTAGTTTGAAGGTCATATTCAAATGGAAACAAATTCTAAAGTTAATTGACATTTAAAATATTGTAAAAAAATAAAGCTTACAAACCTCCATAAAAGTCAATGCGGCTCCTTCCAGTTCCATTGCGAATATCCACCCAAGCACTAAAAGGTTCTTCGATTTCTGCATAAGGAATGTAGAGAGTTCCTTGAACAATGTAGGATGAACTAATTAATGGAACTTCTTCTGTATTGACAGCATTGTCATACATTCCTCCAATACTTTCTCCTAGAAAAATTAACAAAAAAAAATATTTTTCATTAAAACTAAATTAAATAATATTTAAAAACATGATACAAGAATTTACTTACTTGCAGAGACTAAAATTAGTACGAAAATTAAACGTAGAATCATGTTGATCTCGTTGTAATTAAAATCAAAAAGTGATTAATTATTCAACCTGAAAATGATGATCAAAAAATTATTATAATGATTTTTAAAAGTAAGAATAATTTTTTGGAATAATATTAAATGATGATTGATTGATATTTTTGTACCATAAACTTTGTATTTATGCTTGACACAAAAAAATTATTTTTCCTACACAAAAAATTTCCTTGTACTCGACGACTGAGGACAAATAGTAAAATTTACAAGAATAAATACGAAACCTGAGCATCTGTTATATGTAGACATGTACTTATGAGTAAATAGATAAATGTATATATTTCCATGAACAGTTAAAAACTTTATATTAGAACAAGATAAGAACATTTGAGAAAGTCTGTGTATAATATTTTAAACCATCATTTACATGTCATGTACATGGTTCTGAAAGGAGTGTAAATGGACACTTTTATAAATAATATGAGACCCCCATCTTATTTGCATTGCGATACTTGATAGCATTCAAAAATTTCTTTTTTTTCTCAATATTTTAGTAAAACTAGCGCACAAGACCTTTGGATTGACTATCTGTCTAATAGATAAAATATAATTCTGCTATTCTTTATTATGCTCGTCTTCCTTTTTATATGCTTTTATTTTTTGATAGAATCACATGTTCTTGTCATTGACGTACGAGTGACTCATGATCTTGTTAAATCTTTCTCTCTTTTAAGTGTACTAACAGCTCATAGTTAACTGTTGCTATGCTTGTCCTGTCTCTGAACTTTTCAATAACAAAAAAATGTGTACAGAGATAAAGATTCAAAGAAAGATGACTTCTTGTTCCTTTCAAATGAGATTAATGCAAATTTGATGAATAAATAAGCCCATAATATTTTGCATAATCTTTTTTTAAATTAATTTGAATACTCGCACTACATAACAAATTTTTCCTAATTGAATTCAATATTTAAATTTTTAACCGGCTTTCAAATATTAAATGAATTTTGTTCATTTTTTTTATAAATCTGACACAATTAACTCAAAGGTAAAAAATCTGTGTAAATTCTATTTTAATAAAAATGATTAAAAAGTCAACTTTTTGGAATAAATGGAAAATTAAATGTTTCTGGAAAAGAAATTGGGAAAGGATGAAAAACTTTCCTGAAAATATTTCCGGGAAACATTTCTTTCTCCGAGATTTGCCAACTTTTCTTTCATGTAAAAGAGAAAGAACAGAGAAACCGTAAGTGATTGGAAATATAATCCAAACAAATCCTTTTCTTTTTAATTTGTTTATGTCAGTCTAAATCTTTAAAAATATCAAGAATCAAATTTCAAAGATTTCTTCACTCACCGTCTATTTAAAATATCTGTCAGCAATCTCCCACAAAATTAAATGACCAAATCTCAGCACAACTCCCCCAACGATTTAGAGTTAAAATAATAATTTATAAATCTTCTTATAATAAAATCACAACACAAAATAATTTTAAAATTGGTGAGTGACCATCAGCTGATGAATCACAACTGACCACTTTTTAAAGAACGAAACATTTTAGCTTGACTACAACATTCAACATGCAAGTTTTTTTTGTACAATTGTATGATACTCGTATGTACGTAATATGTAAAAAAGCTATTACACAACTTGAATACAACTTTATTTTTTTTACCTACTCTCATCCATTGTACAGATACAGAGTATTTGTATTATTTTACATCGCTTGGGGTAATAAAGTAGTTTTCCATTTTAATAATACAGATACCTATGTACATATACAAGGAAAATGAAAACCTTTTTCGTTACGTCTTGCCATATTTATAATAATACCGGCCGTATATATTATAGTAGGGATATCAACAAGTTGTAAAGATTTTTGTAGAAAAGGGAGGAAAATGAAACAGCTGAATAGAAAATAGCAGAGGAGTGCATTTAGACCCACCTGACCCAAACCCGACCCAGACCCGGGTCTGGGTCCAACTTTTTAACTTGGGACTGGGTCCGGGCACAA
>JAQIVZ010000286.1:0-82436 GCA_034700945.1 Arrhopalites spinosus
TACCCTTTCTCACTCCATTTCCGAAACGACTTAACGAAATTTCCCCGGGCCCAAAAAGGGCCTCTAATCGATATGGTTCTTTTGTGAGATCTTACAGATATTCTCATTAGTGAATTTTTTATTTGGTGACAATAGAATTGTCATTTGAATTGAATATTTTTTTTAGATTAACAACAAAAGGCACTATAATAATACAAGATTTTTGGGGATCTTTAGAATTAAAATATTTCTTTTTTCCTTCCAGCTCTTAAATCTCTAAAAAAAATAATTTGAAAGAAAGATCAAGAGCATGGAAAGGCACTATTGAATATACACAAACAAAAGCATTTCAAAAAAATTCAATAATCGTAATATCTCACAAAGAATTTTTTGATAAAAACAAACTCATTCAGTTCAGAATCTTTTCCAGATTCTGATTATGTAACATAAAATTAAATTAAAGGGAGAGAAAGTTGTTTTTAAAAATTGTTCAATTTTGGTATGTTAAAGTTTAATAAAAAAAACTGATTTAATTAAAGTTTACATTTTTCAATTTCAAGTCTCACCATGACTGTCATCTCTGTGATGTGAGACTTTTTTTTGAAAGTTAACCTAGTTTTTAAAATTGTGTTAAATCAATTAACATAATGTAGTCTAAAATGATTTAATAAGAGTAATGAGAGAGAGAGAGAGAGAAAGATTGGAGAAAGTTACTTTTCTTGTGAGTACAGACACAAACATACCCTACACATTTTCCAAGCCCCCCACATGATGCCAGTCAACATCTAATTTTCATACTCCCTTCAGTGAGCAAGATTATTTACCTTTGAGAAAGAGAGAGAGGGAGAATTTTTTTTACTCTGGCATGGCAGGTGCAAAAAAAAGAGTTGGAATGAAAAGTCTGGTGTAAGAGGAAATCAAATGGATGCATCTATCTTCCAAAAAAACACACACATGCAGTCTCTTTCATTGATGGTTTTTTTTGTCCTTTTCTTCTCCACTTTTTCTCATCTTTTTCTCTCTCTCTCTCTCTTTCTCTCTCTCTCTTGTTATATCCCATAGACTTGGGTCTATGAGAGAGAGGAGGGAAGGAAGGAATGAGGACAGCATTAGCCAACTGTGCCAACGCTTTACAAACAAATTTATGATTGTAGGGGTTGTAGTAAATGAAATGCGTACAATTCTCTCGCCCCTGTTCAATCTTGTTCAAAGTTGAGTATATAACATACATATATACCATTCTTTATATAAAATACATGGCTGTGCTAATGAAAGGTGCAAAAAGCATAAAGATAGATATACTTAGAGAAAAGAAGAGAAAGACGTAAACTTAAGAAGAGGCTAGTCCAAGATATAAGAGATATACCTCATGCAAAATAATTGTGTTACTTTTTAGTCCAATCCCCTTTTTCATTCTTGTGTATCCACCATCCCCAACCATGTAAATAGTCAGACTTTTACTTTTGTCATTTCATGAGTAAAATTCTACAGAGAGAGAGAGAGATAGAGAGGCAGCCATGTCAAATCTTCATGACAAATATTAAATGAAACCAAAAGACATTTCAAGAAAACTCCTTTCTCTCTTGAATAGCTTTGTAGACTGTATAGACTTGGGGATGGGAATAAATTCAAACACAAAATCCAGATCATTACTTTTTCCTACAAAAAAATATTTCTTCTTTATGTGTACAATAACATTTAATGAATTATTTTTCTTTGTACTTAAACTAACTAAATATTTTTTCACAACAGGAGAATATTCCTTGTGTTTAAAAAAACATGCAAAAAAAAAGAATTTTCTAGTTTCTAGAATAGGTACACGTACTACCAAGTTTCCAACCAAAATTCAAGAACTGGGAAATAAGCTTACATGAATGTAGGAACCATATATCTGTAGAGACCAGTGGCGTACCCACGACCGGGTTTTTAGGGTTTGAACCTCCCCCCCTAAGCTTTTCGGTTTTACACTAGATAAAATGGCAAATTTTCAAAAAAAAAAATTTACACTAGATAAAAATCGATTTTTCACTTCTTTTTCCAATAACCCCCCCCCCCCCCCCCGTAAATTCAGACCTGGGTACGCCACTGGTAGAGACGATACAGATATCTGTACACAGACCAATGGAATGAATTATGTAATATGTGGAGTAAAATGGATTTTTTGTCTAGCCCAATACATTTGTATTACAGAATAAAATACAGGTACAACTCCATAGTCTACGCACATTATTTCCTCTTGAGTTTGTTGCACTGTAAAAAAACGCACAAAATGGAAAATGGAGTGCGTCCCTGACTCTGTACTTCAGATATACATAATTTAGTTTATTACTTGTATTGTAAAGTCATACATGTCAACCTATTTATGACAAGAAGCTCTCTTTGCATGTTCACACACGACTATAAAAATTGCGTGACTAGTTATATATCTGTACATAATGTCAAAAAAAGGTGTATGTTGTTACAAAAACCCAAGACATGAATTCGTAGTAAAGGATTCTATTCAAATTTAAAATGAGAGAGAGAGAGGATGGGAGGGAAAGGGAGAGATTTTTTTTGGAGAGTACAGATAGACTGTAAGGTTTCTTATTTGCATGCAATGTTGAGCACTTAGGTCCTTTTGGTTGAACAAAGTTAAAAAATGCACATAGATAGATATAATGAGCCGGTAGGACAAGGACACGTTGTAATGGAAAACTAAATTGAAGCCCTTTGTCTGTAA
The DNA here is from genome assembly GCA_034700945.1 of Arrhopalites spinosus. Classification (NCBI taxonomy): domain Eukaryota; kingdom Metazoa; phylum Arthropoda; class Collembola; order Symphypleona; family Arrhopalitidae; genus Arrhopalites; species Arrhopalites spinosus. Next base: position 2,699 of record JAQIVZ010000286.1, read on the forward strand.
TACAATTGACAGTGAATTCAGCTCAGAATTACGCATTTGGACGTGCTTTATAATATAAACCTTTATATCCTACAGGCTTTTCATCCTATCGAGTATTATAATAAGATTCCCCTACATACTAACCTATGCAGAGAGAATAACAGATTCTCTCTCTAGACAAAAATATACTGAGAGAGAGGCAAGGGAAAGATGTGCCTTTTCTCAAAATCCAATCCAAAAGTAAACCAAGTTTTCTCTTTTATCTTTTATAAACTCTGTATCATGTATGCTGCATATTTCAAACTTGTGAATTGTGAAAAGGAGAGGAGGGGAGAGGCTTTGCATCGCTCAATTCTTACCTTGTGCATTGCATTTGACGCAGTGTTATTTTGTATGCACAAAAGCAATTATGATTATTGTTTTACAAAATTTACCTTTCTCTCTCTCTCTTCCCTCCATCTCTTCTTACCTTGAAGCCACAATTAATAAATTGAGGCCTTAAAATCTCTCTCTCTCTGTCTGTTTTCATAAATTATTGTAGAGAGATATGAGTCGACTGAAAATATTGTCCATTTTATTTTTTTGGTCTCTCTCTCTCTCTGTGTATTTTATCTTGTCGGGAAAAAGATGAGGGGAAAAAAATGAGAGTTAATTTGTTCTCAATCAACTTGACGTAGTCCCTACTGCTGTCTCCCTTGCGTATCATTATTGATTTTGGGCACGCAGATTAACTTTCTGTATAGCTTTTTGATAATAAAGTAACAAAGCTCGTGTTTCGGTTCGTTCCATTTGGATGCTACTCTGTGAGACCATGGTTCCTCTCTCTCTCTCTCTGTTGTCTACCTTCCTCACTCTCTCTCTCCTCTCATTGTAGGAAAACATCTTCTTTATATTTTATACATCTCTCTATTTATTTATTTCAACTCACAAAATTGACATTAGGCCCCATTAACTGAATGAAAATCATTGTAATTATCTTCATCTTTCTCTTCATAATTTTATGCAAATAATAAGTATAATTATCAAAATAATTACAATAATGCAAAACTACTCCAAAAAACAGAGTTTAAATTTTCTATATTTATTTTCTCAATCTTAATAAAACTTTAAGTACAGATAGTAACATTGAAGCTATATAATTACCTGAGAATTGAAATTTATTTTGAAACAATTGCCAACAATTTTCTTTACTAATTATTTTTAATGTCAATTAGTGGTTAAATTGTATTGCAAAAAAAGTTTTAATTTAATGTGATCTCACCGTAATTTTATTTCCTCCATTAGTAAAATAAATTACAAAATAGTCTAAATTAAAGAATAATTAGTAGAGAAAGTTTTTCACATATTTTGTCTATTTAATTTTTATCCCTTTTTCTCACAACAATATTCCCACTGATTGGCTCTGGCTCACTACTTTAACTTATATAACATGTATGTACATACATAATAAGTATAGGGGATAATGATAACGAGACAAAAGAGTGCTAATTGCCAACCAAAATAAAAATAGTTCATTTGACCCAACCCAATGTAAAACATTTTGAGGATTTTCTATGAATTTATTTTTGTACTCAATATCAATACAAGGTAATCAGTGAGAGTGTAAAACTGTCATGGATTTGTGTGAGAGGAAATGGCATTGAATTTTAGGTTAAGTTGAAATGACATTTCTAAAGTCTTGAAAAAAGGGAGACATTTTCATGGTTATACAGATATATACATAAAATGAAAAACATTTGTGTAGAAATATCATTTAAACTACATAAAAATATACATGTACAACCACCATACATAGTTAGTAAATGTGCCAAACAATTTCTTTTTAAAACTATGCAGACATTTATATTGGCTAATGGCCTCCTTGGCTTTCTCTTAAAGGGAAAGAGAGAGCCAGAGAGAGAGAGAGAGAAAGGCATTGTCAAATGTAGTAGAAAAGGGAAGAAAGTTGTGTGTGTTGTCATCTAATGTGTAAGTACACGAGGAACAGAAGAGAGGAGGAGGGGTGTATAGGAAGCCAAGAAGCTGCCTTGATATCTGTACAAGAAAGAGAGAGAGAGACTATTATTGACCTGAAGGAGAATTTGTGTTATTATTACATATAGTTTCATCGATTTGATATTACCACCGACTCAGTCATGCTATTGGCGCGGCAGCAGTCTTAGTCGATCGTCGTCCTTGTCTCTCTCTCTCTCTTTACCACCCTCATCGTCTTGTTCTTTCTTAGTCAAGTTGGGAATTGTATTCTTGCTCCTGCTAACGTCGTCAACATTCACCCTCCCCCTCCTCCTCATCTTCTTCTTCTGCCATGTTGGCCGTGCATTTAGTTAGAGAAAACTACGGAGGTTGTTTTATCTGTTTACTCTCTCTCTCTCTTTTCGGTCTATCTCTTCTTGTTCTTGTTCTTCTGGTGAAACCCGCCGAGTCATAGTTGCATGCATGTTAGACTCGGTTTCATCCGTTTTACTTCCTTGAAAATAAGTTAGAAGCTATTGTTTTCTCTGAGACTCTGAGGAACTGTTATTGAGGTCAAGCAAACATTCCATTCGGTTATCATTGTATGCCAACCAAGGCAAAGTCAACCCCATACTGTCTCTCCTTCTTCTTCTACTACAGCCAAGGATAACATTTTTTTTGAGGCGAGTATCTCTACGAGTTTCATACACATTAAAAGAGTCATAAGATGAATCTTAGCAAAAGGAAACCTTGTGTGCTTTGTAGAATAGTTGTACTTGGCTAAGAATAGATGTATCCCATCATTTTAGTTTCTAACTAGTTTTAAAAGCTCTTTCTGAAGGAGAAATTGAGATGGTTGAAATGTGGATAATGTAATAATATGACAGTTTTAAAATTTACTGATATTGTTAGACGCACAGTCCAATAAATGGTTTTCTATTGTCCATCTCATTACAGTGGAATTTTGAACATTTCAATTGGGGAGAATAACTAAATTCTTTCATTCAAACTTCTCTCTCTCTCTCTCTCTCTCTCTGTGATAGTTGTGCTTGTGCGTGTAGAAGGATCACAATGACAAAAAGTGTCTCATATTTTCTTTGTCTCAAGTCCCATGGCCCATGAGTGCCCATGACCTCAGGGCTCAAATTAAATCGAGTTATGAGTATTTGTACATAAAACATTTTATTACACTTTATTTTTGTTTAAACTTTGAAGACTATGAGACAAAATGAAGATTAAAATTTTAAAGATAATTTTAAACTATATAACATTTTGTTGTTATTTTAATAAATAATCAATTCATCAATTTATTTTTTGTACAAGTTTTTTTATTTAAAAAATTAAATTAAGACAAGTGAATTATGATCCAAATTCATCTCAATTCTCAATCTTCTTCTTTTATTTTGAAACAATAAATAAAAAAAGGACAATTCAAGGGCGTTGAAAAGAACTTTTCAAAGTTTTGAGTCTCTCCAGCTCCACCATTTTTTGGGTCAACTTTACTTGTTAGAGCCTTGGAACTGAAGCGTGTAGACTTGGATATGAGTACTAACGCCCATTTTCTACTGAAATCATTTCATTTTTAACAATTTATTATTATGATGATCTTTTTTTTCTGCTTGACATTTTACATCCCCTGAGAGAGAGAGGTTGCTTTTTTTACAAGACCATTAAATATAATAGCAGAGTAATGATTTGATATGTGGTCAAAAAGGTATTGATATTCCGACGGCGTCCTTTCGTTTGTCAAGTCGAAAAGTACACACACACATGCACAACCACAACCATGAGACAAGTAGGTGCCCTACCACCCTTGTTCTCTGACACACCTTTTAAATCTCCTCCTAAAAAGGAAGCTGGACCATGACTTTAGGAGTTGGGACCACTTGATAAAAATCAGCGCATAGCTACGTAGCAATCCATTATGTACACAATACATTTTTATAAATGGAGGAGGCGAGAGTCTCTCAATGGAAGAATCTCCAGCGTCGTCAATGCTATGAACCCCTTTGATTATGAATCAAAATCTCTGACCCTTTACACACAAAAAAATGTTTCTTTACAAAATTCTTTTACAAACCCCCCTACCCCTATGTGGCTTCTCATATAAAATCCGGTTTTTAAGCTAAAGCTACATTTAAACAAAATCTCAACATCTCGATCAATGTCCAAGTTTAAAGTTTTGGGAATTTATTTCAAAGTACATTGTAAACAATTCGAAATTTTTATATAAAAAAATGTATTTGAATATAATACCCCTTAATTTAAGGGCCTTAAATTCTATTTTGCTTTGAGTCATGATAAAAGTCTTGTTTTTTAAATAACAATACCTATTAAATCTTATATATATTTTTGTATACAGTCAAAAATGAAATTGATTATTTAAACAAAGTTACTTTAACGTAACAATTAAAAAAAGATGTAATTTAATCTCTTGATAGACTAAAGCTTCTTTAAATCCTACTTGTGAAATGAGACTCGTTGAATTTTTTTTGTCTGCAAAAATCTAAAATGGGGGAAAGAGTTTAGGCGATGAATAGAAGAGGCCTAGAGAAGAGTTTAAAATGAAAAGAGAGAAAAGTCGAAAATCCAATTAATTATGCACTCATAAGACTAGTACCATTACATAAGACTGTGGCTATTGACCTTGACTATTGACGTCCGGACTGAATGACTAACGACAAGCTCTAGATTTGAGCTAAAGAACTTTGAGCATTTCCTCTCTTATTCAAAGTCAAAAGAAAAGGTATACATGTACATAAGTATCCAACATGTATAAAAAGGACAGAGAGAGAGAGTTTTCTGTCTCTTCCATCTCTCTTGTTCATGTATTTATGAAGTACCATTCTTGACTGTCTTTGACTTAAAGTTTACTCAGTTAAAACATACTTTTAGAAACTCTGTTTCAAGCACATGGTTCTTAATCTTTGGAAAAAGAGACATGAAGAGAGAGAGGGGGGGAGTCGTTGTCTATCGATTCCTCGTCGCCATAAGGAAAGGAAACCAAAGTTAATGCGTCTTCATTTTCTCAATCGGATGAGTTTCTTCAGTTGACTCAAATAGCCTCAAGAGAAGCACTTCCGCTTCTTTCCTTGCCCATACATTTCTCTCTTCTTCATTCATTGTCAATAGAAAATAGGGGACAGAGAGAGAGAGAGAGAGTTGTGGGATAACATTGTTGCTCAGCTTCTTCTTATTACAATTTATGTACCAAAGTCCATACTTCAGAATCCACTGAACCTTTTACTCGTCCTTACCTTTGACTTTCCAGTTCCGCCGATTTTCTTTCAAATTTCTATTGTAGAGAGAGAGGAGGAGGATTCCAACTGAGCTAAAACTCTTGAGTCAACTGTGGACAATAAATGCCTTGAGACAATGGATAAATATCATACTTCATTACTAACATTATAGACGTAGTTTCGACTTGATCTTCTTAAACGGCAATTTAATTAAATTGCATTCATTTTTAATTTATAGTCTCTTCTTTGTCATTGTTTGTCTGCCCTACTCGGAGGTCATAGTCCAAGAATCCAAGAAGGAAAACCAGAATCAAATAATTATTCTGAATTGCTCCAGCTTTTCCCTTTCTCTCCCAGCTCCAGCTTTCTCTCTCTCTCTTTCTCAAGTGGAGAGAAAGAGACACAAAATTTTATAATGTTTGGTCTCATCTTCCTTGAACCGTCTATTTTCTCTCTGTGAGAGAGTGAAAGCATAAATATTAACATTTTATATGTACTTTTGTTCATATATATATACAATGTAGGGCATAATTAAATATTAATTCTGAGAAAAGCTTCTTTGTTATCAAAATCGTATGGTTTACTCTTGAGAGGAATTATTAATTAGAATTATTTTAGACATTTGAATACTAAGCATTGACCTGATTAAAATTTTCATACAATAATTGCCTTACATTTATATATACCTTTCCTCTTGTTATTTTACTTTCTCTTTTTTAATACTAAAGTAAAAGTCGTGTCCTTGTATTTGTTTTTTGGGTACAAGTCAAAGTGCCATATTTACAATACAAAAAACCAAAAAAGTATACATAAAAGAGTCAGTCGTCCAAGAGATTTTTAGGCTGTGTTTCTTTTTAGCTTACTCTTTTTTGTAAGAGAGAGAGAGAGAGAAAGAGAGGGGGAGGACTGTTAAAGCTGTTGGCTTATTTTATTAAATGGTAGAACACACAGAACAAATGAAGACTACAATTTTTGCTGTCTTCACTTTCTCTGTGTCCTGTAGTTTTTTGAAGAAAAAAAAAGTATTTAGCAAATACCCCAAAAAAAGAGAAAACTTCTTTTGTGTAGTGTACGTTGTGTTGGTCTAAAACTTCCGCCAAAAAAACTTGTTATTCTTGACTTGAGAAGGAAGCTGGTCATTTGAGTCAACTGAAATTCAAGTTAATGTTGGCATAGTTTGCTCTCCTTCTTCCATTGTATTTCACCTCTGCCTTCTGCCTCGTAAATAGGCACTACTAGCTACTACTACTAGTTGTTGTTGTTTTTGTTGTGACGGCAAAGCTTTGGCATTCTTGCCTTTATCCTCATTTCTTTTGTATAGCCAATTCTCTTTTTCTCTCACAACTCCAAAACAGACTTTAACTTGTATATATATATATATAGTACAGTTTGGGGCTATTTTAGAGGGGGGAGTTTGTTGTAGAATTTAATCCGAGTTACTAGAACAACTTGATCCCCATCTCGGCCATCTCTTTCATTTCCCCTACATCCCTATGCGTATTGGCAGTGAAAGTGAGTCAATATGGAAACTATTGACATTGTCAATGACAGGAATAATTTTTATAAATCTTTTGTTTTTTGGTTTTTGGCCATGAAATTATAAAGGGACAATCTATATGTATTTTTGTACAATATGAAAATATTTGACAGTAAATTATTTCAAGTTCAAATAAAATTCTTTTTTTTGTCTCTAAAAATAGAGAACAAAAAAAATCCAACTTGTTTTTTTGTCATAAGGCTCATCTCTCTCTCTTGAAATGAAATGGTTCATGTGTATTTAATCATATTTAGTGTAAAGAGAATGAATAGAAGTTGACCAGAGAGATAGAGAATTATAAAATAGGAATTGAAATAGGAAAATAGTGAGAAAGAGCTTCATGTGTCACACCGTAAGGCTTGATCTTTTGTTTCCACCCACTAACCGTTTGACCATAAATTTATCCCGATTGGACAAAGACCACTGGCAGAAACACACACACACACTACTTTCTCCACATCTTTCTCCTTTCTCTCTCGACCCCGCTATTTTCCCCCATTCATTATATAAAGAGAGAGAGAGAGAATTGGTATACATGAGAGGGTATATATATACATATATATTGTATAGTCTATTGAGAAGTGGGGTGTACATAATAGTCCATTGTTATGTTCAAAATTTTAGTGGTGATGGTGAACTTATAAAGTATGCACGAGTCAAAATGTACGCCAGTAGTCCTCCTACAGTTTGAGAGAGACCTTGTGGATGTTGGAAAGTCACTAGTCACTACTACTGCCTCTGCCACTGCCACTGCCATTGTAAGTACCATGAAGAACATTCATTATGTCAACTTGAAGCTCAGAGAGAGAGAGAGAGAGAGAGAGAACAAAACGAGGAGGACTCTGTGGTATAGAAAACCATGCAAATTTCTCTCTCTCTTCTCTCTTTCTCTCTCTCTTAGTCCCACATGGTGGTTTGTTGGTGATCGAGGCTATGTTGAAATTTTTAATGGTTTTAAATAGTTCCAAAAGTTTAACCGCCTTTTGTTTCACCTTGTTCCCAGCTATATCTTTAGTGTATACAGAGAGAGAGAGTCTCTAACATTAGCCCTAATTTACAATCTATATCATTGATTCCAACCTTTTCATTTAAGGCCCCATCTCTCCATCATTTTAGTGTGGAGGAATAACTCGGGAGGGGAAAATATTTTAAGCTGTGGATATTAGTCTTTGTGGAAATTACTATGTTCTGTCTGTATTTTATATTGATGTACATATATATACAGATCCTGTAGTACAGATTGTGTGTATAGGAGGAGAAAGTAAAGCATGTAAAAACATGAAAGTTCTATAGGGAAAAGTCGCAAAAAGCCATCATAATTTAAGACACCAAATTTTCTTTCCTCTCTCTCCCTACTTTCTTGCACCTTTTTAATCGTCCAACGCCTCTACCATTTATTTTGGAGCATTCATCGATTTTTATTACTTCTAATGATGATTACTTTTAAATGCAGACTCCTCTAGTGACGTCATCCCGATTCCTTATCTCCATTGGCCATTCTTTGGGTTGGAAATGAAGAGAGAAAGTACAATCTTAAATTTTTCATTAGGTTCATCATTACAAAAATGAAGGGAAAAGAAAGTGTGCAAGTAAATCCAAGAATTTTCATCTTTTCCACTTTCTCTTTTGTCTCTTCTCTCTCTCTCTCATCCTCCCACAGCCTTCAAACTTCTCTCATAATTTTTATGTTTCATTGTGTTTTCTCCCCCTCCTCCCAAAAAAATTAACTGAGAGTTTTCATAAACTTTACTAATAAAATAAAAAAATACTGGACTGCTTTGACAACTAGCACATAGCAAGCAACCACATAAAAAAAGTTGTCATTAAAATTTTGCCAAATTTTTGTCTCTCTTTGAATTTTAAAAATCTGCATAATATTTTTTGTATAGATTCTACATAATTTTAAACTCTTTCCGTGCTTTCTCTTCTTTTGCTGTTACTTTAGTATTTTTTTGTGGGGATTAAAAAAATTTTTATGTGAATTGGAGAAAGTAGAATTTAGTTGATGATTTAGAATAACTAAAACAATGATAGGGATTACAATGGGAGATTGTGAAAATGATTTTTAGACTGTGTTACATTTTGTTGTAGAATGTTATAAATAAATAATGTTGTAAGATTTGCTAATGTTCCAGGTCAGTTGGATTATGACATTACTAGATTTTGGTGGGAGAGTTTGTTGTGTACAATTCATAATAGTGTTCATTTCATAAAAGACTTTCTTCCACTTGGTTCAGCTAGCTTTGGTTTATGAAGAGAGTCTTAACAAGTGCGAGTTTTCGCATGCGAGGCGTCCGGTTACTTTATTGTGAAATGAAGAGAGAAGCCTCGTTAAACAACTCATTTTCATGGATTCATATAATAACTATGTACTTACTACAATCCTAGAGAGAAAGAGAGAGGGAGAAAGCAGGATCAATTTTGGCTCTTGATTTATTCTTCTGGAACGGACCTTTCTCTCTCTCTTTCTCTACATGTAATATTACAGTTCCTTGTTCTTTTACAAACCAATCAAGGCAGTCATGCTTATAGTGAAAGTCACAGTCCTTACTTTCTCTCATTTTTAATGTAATAACCTTACTATTAAATGTGTTTGTTTAGTTAATCAAAACCTAAATTTAACTTAGAATATATCAGTAGTACACAAGTGTTTTTGAGTCTTATTTAATTTTTTTAAACTTAAATATCAAACCAAAAATTATTTTATGGTGACAATTTTGATTAATATTTTTAAAAACTTGTTTTTTAACTCTCAAAATAATTTTCACCATAAGGTTCCAATCCTTATATAAAATAGGTAACTTACACTAGAAATAAATAGATTGAAATGGGGAGAAATGTCTAAGAAAAGTAAATGAGAATATAATTTCTATAGAAGGAGAGAAAGTAAGAGAGAGAGAGGGACAAGTGTACACAACAAGATTATGGAATTTCCAGGGGAAGAATGAGGATTTCCTACAAGGAAAATGATTTCTTGTAATAAGAATAGAAGGGAGTAGAGTTAAAGTTAGATAGAAGGGGGAGGGTGGACTTAATATTAGACCAAGAAACATTACGGATCTTGTGATGATGATGGTGGTGGGAATTCAATTCTACTTGGCTTACTTTTCCTTGGAACAGAGACAATGTGGAAACTTCCCACAAGAAATATGTACGTACATTATCCTTGGATTAAGCTCTATAACAGACCCATGTACATGTAGCCCACAATGGGGCTAAAACTTTGGCAAACTTTGACTTCTCGCCAGTAGTGATACGTGGCTAGTGTCTACCTTGTCTGAAAATTTTCCCTTTTCCTTGTACTACCACCCACACACACCAACTCCAACTTTAAGACTTTTGGGGTATAACATCCTTCCCTTTGTGGTCTCTCTCCCCGTCTCTCTAGAATAATTTGACATACAAATATTTTCATGTATTAAACAGTGCACTACTTGCATTCACTTATTTTTTAGTGTAAATTATAACTAATGTATATACATATATATATATATAGTACAGATACATTTAATAAGGTAGATTAAGTGTATCAAAAAAAATGTATTTCTTTGTCGAGAAAGCATCTCAACATCAATTAAAGAAATTGACGGTCCGGGACTGATGGAGTGGAAAATTTTGGCAGAGTTGCATGTTGTGCAGAAATTTTTTTTTTGAAATTGGTTGTAATTTCAGAAAAACTACTGTAAATTTTGTAATAAGAGCCGAGGCTTTTTGTTTGTCAAGATATGTAAGGGAGGGATTGGGAGATAATATTTTGGGATTTACGGTATAAGGAGGGAAAGGGAGAGAATGTTGGGTTGGGAGAGGATGTGGAGAGATGATAGAGAATATATTAGGGACAGGAGTTCCCCCAGTTGGTTACCTAGTCATTTTGTGAAAACTCGTTGAACTGGGATATTCTTCCTTTATGGATGTGTGGATGTACGAGTTTGAGTTCTTGATGTTTAGTTTCTTGTTGTAGTTTGTGCTCCTCTTGAACATTACTTTCATTATACATGCTCATTTTGAATATTCTGTAGATACTGAAAATTAAAACCGCCAACCCACTGCGTTTACCACAGCTTTACGATGGTTCCCTCTCTCTCTCTCTCTCTTGTGTATGGCCTTTTTTGAGTCTTTAGTTTTGTATGAGAAACTACTCGCATTAGATTCACCCAAGACGGAGGCTTAATAACTATGTGGCGATTTCTACTCTTCCCTCATCTTCATCTTCATCTCTCTTTCTCTCCCACTCTTCTTCTACTACATTTCTATGAGGAAGGCAATGTGAATAAATTGAATTCATTCACCTTCACTACTTTCTCCCTTTCTTTCTCTCTCTCTCTCTCTCTCTTCTTAGTCTCCCCCACTCGAGCAAGTCATTTTCACCAATCAACTCTCTATAGTCTTTCTCTCTCTCTAATTCCTCAATTCTTGGTGGAGCTATTCAATGTAGAGAATTTTGTACAGTTAATTATTACAATTCAAGAAAATATTTACTACCACTGGAAAATCATTAGGGCTAAAATCAACATGGGGGAAACTTCATTATTTTTATTTTTACTTCTATAGGTACTGTGAATGATCATTGTTGACATTTTTTATGGCTAATGACTTCAAAAATTGTAGAGGAAGATCAGGATGTTCATTATTATTAAGTTCTTTCTCTATTTTTGTAAATAAAATAAACACCAATTTAGAAAATTTACTTGTTTTTTTTTTTAAAAAAAAAGAATAAATAAAACTTTTTATAAAAACTTTCTCTTTATCTTTTCAACATGTGTTTCATGTCATGTTATGACAAGTTGACTCTGACTGTGATTCATGAAAGGTTGGTGGGTACAGGTAAAACTTAATTGGTATCATATTTCGACAAGTTGAGCTTCTCATGTCCTCTTTGACTAATATTTCTATAGACTAATAATATAGAAAGCGGAGCAATGAATCAGTTTTGTGTTTAAACTCACAACCTCCCGCTCCTCCCATGTTCACAGTTTACATGAGTGAAAAAAACGACAAAGTGGTTTTTTGTTTGTTTGTAATACAATTTGTACATTTACTCTATAATTATTTCAAAAAAATGATTTTAGTCACTCTTTATAGTTAGCCAAACTATTATTATGGTACACTGTACAATGTCCATTCATCAAGAAATCTGGCAAATAATTTTTTTGTCTAGTTTGTTCTACATTTTGACTGGTGCAAAAAAAAGTTTTGTCTTCTGTGAGTCTTTTACTTTGTCAGTTCAAAAATGTGTGTCAAATCGATTAAAAATAGGTTTGTGCCTTGAATTTAAATTTTAAACAATAAATTCTTTAGTTTTATAAAATAAGAGAGAGAGAGAGTTATTTCTCCTTAATTCATTTAAATTTTACAAGTTAACTATTATTACAAAGTGGTTGAGCAACTGTCAAACATTTGTTTTAAAACAACATGGCTTGTTACAAAAAAAGAGAAAATTTGTCACAAAATGTTGTGGCAAAATACTCGTGGAATGTTGTTCTGATTCTGTTTTGTGACATAAATATTTGATATCAGAAATTTCAAGAGTAGAAACATACAAAGATTTTGTACATGTTTAAAATCATAGAGAGAGAGAGAGAGAGAGAGAAAGTTTTGGCTTTGGTGAAAGGAAGGGAGAGAAAGAGAAAGGGGGTGCTTTTTGGGTTATCCTTTGACTAAACACGTTAGTAAGGGTTATGACTTCCCGCATAGGATTTCCCGTTGCATTTCACCCAACTCTCATTGCAGCTCTCTCTCTCTCCCTCTCCTTCTCACAGTGTAAAATGGTCGCTTTCTCTTGTTTATTATATTTTATTATTATGTACTACACCCTACACATGATCCTATTTTCTTAACTTTTATCTTTTCTATCGTATTCTACACACTGAAAGAGAGAGAACACGCTAGATTCATGGAGCCAAGGCATTTTAATTTCTTCACAAAACCTGCATAAACTTCTCATGAATGCACACACAAGACAAAGTACAAAGTCTCTCATATTTCACTCTGTGGTTTTCTATGTGTGGTTCCATGTACATACAAAAGAGAAAGAGAGAGAGAGAGAGAGAGAGAGAGAGAGAGTTTTCTCTTTTATATACTAAAGTCATCTCCCATAATAATAAAATATATTGCATACAGTTATTATACTAATATCGACTCTACATGTATTTTTTTGGCATTAATTCATAATATCATGCTATCACATAACAAGTTTTTCTTCTGTATAAGGCTTGAAATAGAGACTATCTAAAACTCCTAAGTTGTTTGTCTTTACCCCTCTTTCCCTCTCCTTTTGTTCCCTTTGGAGAACAAGGAGGAAAGAAGAAGAAGAGAGAAAACATTTGAACGAGGACGATAACTTTTCACGACGACCAATTGACGCAGCATGAAAACGTCAAGTTCCTCCATTCCCCATAAAAATTATACCACAACAGATTTCATCTCAGATATCCACACACACAGAGTTTCCTACTTGCTTCCATTTTATTTATTTTTTTCCAAAACTCCTCGTGTATCGTTTTGGACTCTTTTTTATATATATGTACGCATTTTTTCCACCACTTTCTTTATTGTCAAAAGGAAGAGAAAACAAGTGAAAAGTGCGTGTGTACAATTTTCTATTCTCTTGCGCATTTTTCTTCTTCTTATAAAATTGTGTGAGAGTAAAGAGAGAGAATCCATTTTATCAACATTAATTCTTATGATTAGTATTATGTCAATTTATATGCTGCCATTTTATAGCCCCCCCCCCCTCCTTCCCCTAATTTTATTACAACTTTCTTATGTGCCCTTTTGCCTAATCACTAAAAAATAAAAAAAGTTGAAGCTCAAGTGAAAGTAGAGAATCGTCAAATGGAACAAATTGGCTTTCATTTTTTAACAATTCTATCAACCCTATTATGGCTTACAGTGCATAGTTACATAATAAACACGGAAATATTGATTTTTAAATATAATTAAATTTTATTTAATTTACTCTTTTATTATAATTCTTTCTATTTGACAATAATAAATGTAAAAAAGAGAAAAAGTAGAAAAGAATATTTTTCCACAATTGCAAAATTATTCATCAACTCCCATTTTTCTTACAATAGCTTTACAGGTACAATAACACAAAGTTACAAAAAACTGACACACATTTTAAATTACACTTTTACCCCACTAAAATACATTGGCCCACATATGAAATACACAAATAAAAGAGAGAGAGCATTGTTAAGTAGTGGTAGAATTTTTGCAATAGATTTAAAAGGGGGTACAATACACAATAAAGACTGTTTTTCCTTGTCAGGAAGTTGAATGAGGGAAACGACTCGAGAGTTCATTGATAGTCATAGTCTACATAATACAAAAAAAGAAAGAACATGAAAACGTAAAATGAAGCTTGTGAAAAAGAGGGGATTTTCTTGTTGTGAGATTTTGACTTGAATTTTGAAAACACAAAGGAATATCTCTCTCTGTAGTGTGCACATGCACAATTCAAACCTGGACGCTGATTGACTGTTCACTAGAGATTTTAATTTTCTCTTGACTATACGTTTCGTGTCGAGTAATTCCTTTGAGGCAAGTTAGATGCACTTGAGACTCATATTTTAAATAATGGACACATCCAGTTGGAACATCGACCCCCTCACTTTTTTCCATTCTACCTTTTTACTTACAAATTCACATATAGAGAGAAAGAGAGAGACACAAAAAATTAAAACTATTTTACCAAACGATACAATTTTACATGAATACGGCTTCCGGTGCACATATTGTTATATGCGTTGATTTTCTCCTTAATATTAAATTTATTTCTCATTTCATTCATTCACTCAACCATTAAATAGAATACAAATTAGATTTATACAACTCTCCCTCCTCCTCCAAACTCTCAAGCCCCGTAGCCATGGACGTGACAGAGAGAGAGAGAGAGATGGAGATGGAGAGTGTAGTAGAAATGCATGTGGTGTGTGTATTTTTATACATGTTACAAAATCTATTGTGAATCTTATAGTGAAAACTTTATTATTGTACTCTTTATAGATACGACGGTTCATTTGTGCATTGCATTAATGAATTTCGTGGTGGCCGCAGGTATTTTTCACCTTGGTCTTGATTTGAATCTCAAGTAATTATTCATTGTCATCACACACATTCTTCAAAATGTAACCAATGAAGCTGACTGGAGAAATGCAAATTTCTGACTCTCCATCCCCCCCTCTCTCTCTACCAATACCACCCGCATACATACACACACACACCTGAGCACGCCATTAGTTAAGGTTGCGATATCAACAGCGAGATGATATTGGTCTTAATTAAGCCACTGCATGAGCTCTTTCATTTGCAATCATATTTTGCAATCTCTCTCAAGCAAAGGCAATTGGCATCGCTCTCTTTTTTTCCTAATCAAAAGTCACACCTTAAATCATTAACTCTGTTCCAATTGGAGTTTTGGAACTGAGACATGAAGGGGGGGGGGAGACTGAATCAATTTTAAGTGTCATTCACATACACGTACAAAAGACTTTTTTTGTTTTGTCCCCCCTGTGACTGGTCAATTGAAGGAAATTTTTTGGACATTAATTTATGAACACTTTTTTTCCTTTCTTTATTATTTTCTTCCTAGTAATCATGTATTGTATGGATGCATGACAAAAGTAAATTAATTGCATTAAAAAATACAAAAGAAAGTGTCACAGGGGATTTTGAAGGAGTAATTAATTTTGTAAATTTCTCTAGCTCAATTTACAAATGCAGTCAAAATTTGACATATAATTTGTATTGAGACAAATGTAAATTGGTCATTATTTAATAGTTTTCCATAATGGAATTTTAAAAGATGGACAGTTCAAATGAGTCGTTATATTTGTGTCTCCATTAAAGGCTAAAAAGTGAATATGTTACAACAAACCAAGAGAGAGAGAGAGTGTGTGTGTATACATTAGACACATGATGTTGTGACTAGGAAAAAAATTTTTTTTGTGACAGAAGTGAGAATTTATTGAGGCTCCCATGTTTATTTAGAGGGAAAGGTCGGGGAGTTAATGTCAGTGCCAGAAGAGAAATGAACCATGAAGGGAGAAATAGAGAGAGAAGATAGAAAATGACTCGTGAGTAAATAAAAATAACAGACTTGTTCTTCTCTCCCTCTCTTGTACATGATAAATTACAAACTTGGTAACTGGAACTTGGTGCTAGGAGCAACTAGCAAGGCTTAACTTTCAATGTGTGTTGGGTGTACTCATAAGAAATAGTACACAAAATATTATCCACCCAAAACACATGGAGTCACACAGTCACACAATTTTCAAAAGTAAATGTAGAGACATTTATCTACAAATGTTTCTCTCTCTCTCTCTCTCTGGATTGTTGGAAATACACACATATACCATATCGGCCACAGTTTTCATGATATCTAGAGAGAGTTAGCTCAAGCTGAAATGACACGGAATCTTATCTCTCTCTCTCTCTCTCTTTATGAGCCAACAATTTGCTTGTTTGATAGTCATCACAGTAGTGAGAAGAGGCAGAGTTTGAAAATCTCCATGTTGAGTCAAATGACACATAGTACACATGTACATGTTCAACTGATTTGCACTACATTTTCTCATTTTGTCATAACAATTTTCCCCCCTCTTTTTGTATATACTCAATTTCAAACTAGTCTAATGCCTTGAGACATCTCAAATTTCTCGTGTTATTTACCACCCTCTCTCTCTCTCCCTGGCTGCCCTATGTAAAGATTGTACTCTATTTTAATGGTCAGAAGAGAGAAGGATGGATAAGAGGGGTCAAACTGTAAAAGGACTTTATCTTCTTTTATCTTGTGCCAGATTCAAGACTCTCCATTCCACTCAAAAGTAAACAAAGGAGGGGTGAGAGAAGCGATACATTAAAAGCTCCACAAAAAAAATGCTTCTTAGTTTTCTACTCTACATTTCCATCCTCAATGTTACAAATCGTAGGGTGGGGTGTTGTGTATTGTGCGTTGTGTTGACGAAAGATATAAACAGTCTCCCATTTGTTCATTTGTGTTCCCTCCATATTATCCCTACCATATGACACACCGCACTGGCTTGTGTGTGTTCTTGTATGAGTATTTAAAAATTCTACAATTTTTTTCTTCCCTGTAAGTGTTCACTGTTCATAATTAAGAAAAGTGGCTGTGAGCTCCAACCTTTGTTGTGCATTTTAAAAGTTACATACCTATATGTATATACATATGTACATGTGTATCTGTAAATACACAGATTTATTTCACTCTAATAGAACCTAATCACCTGCCCCACGCACTCCACGTGACCTGTCCTCAACACAAAGAAAAAAAGGGGGAAATGAAAAGAGTTTTGTATAAAAGTGTACTTTGTGTAATGTTTAGATACATACACAAAAAAAGCATTATCGAGTTTAATATAATCTTTGTATAAAATTTTGTAGATTTGTAAGAGCAAAACCGGGAAATGGAGGGAGAGAAGCAGCGGGGAGAGGACTGAGTTGTAATAGTCCCTATTTTTTCTCTCTACAGTTGTATAGGATAACTAAGAATAGTTTATTGATGGCTGGTCAAGACAAGAGGGGAACTCAGGACATGATGAACATGCTGGTGATGGCTAATGAGATATTTTACTTGGGATATATATATATACACAAGAGAGAGAGAGAGAAAAAAGTTGGGAGTTGGTGAAAGCAAGGAGTGGGTAGGGAGTGGGAGAAAAAGGGAGAAAAAACGGGAGAAGGGGCGCGGACATCACAAACATGTGTAGGGCTCGCGTCTCAGTATCCGGCATTTTATCTCATTCTCAGGAAACAAAACAACAAGGTTTCTTGATTAGAACGATGCTCGTGGTTTTTCTTTCTTCCCTTTCTTCCACACACAACAAAACCACTACTACTCACTTACTACCCTATAACTTTGGCTCATAGAGAGAGAGAGAGAGAGAGAGTGGGGGGAAAGAAAAGACATTTGGTCGAATAAAACTCTTAGTCTAAGTGGAAACTTTTAGCACATAGTTTCATATGTCCGGAGGTCCCTTTTTTTGCTCTTATTGTATTTTTAGACTTTAGCTGTGAATTCCGATTTCTTGTTTCTAATTGCATTGCCCAATTCTTTTTTTATCCTTCACCACTCAACCATCCTCAACAATTCTATAGATAGCCCATCTCATCGTAATAAAATTTACTAAATATAATAATAATTACCCTTGGCTTGGAGCATGTGTCTATAATTACACAGATATCTGTACTGATATTTAGGACAGTGTTGTTCAACCGAGAAACCACGTGTCCAAATTTCTTTTTGTCTGCACTGCTTTCTCTCTCTTGTCTATGTGTGATAGTAGAATTTGTAAAATTATAAATTGTTTAATAATTTTAATCAGTGGGATATACCTCAGAGAATGCATATTTTAGTTACACTTGGGAAAGCTTTAAAATTAAACCACGTAAATTTAATTTAGTTGGTTGGACAGAGAATATAAATGTGGTGGACTGTAGTCTCTCTAGTAAACTGTACATATTTTTGTCATGTCTGTGAGTAGATTGGCCACACACAAGGAAGGAGAGGGAGACGGAGTAATATGGATATGAATGGTGTAAGCTTGAGGGTGAGAAAGTTTGTCGCAGACGTCGAGTGTGAGAGGGAGAGAGAATATTATTACTGCGCCAAAGATAAACATTGAACCGTATGTACGCCAGAATTTACTTAATAAGTAACAATCTTCTCATGCCTTTATATATATATATATATATAAAACTTATATTTCTATACATAAAATGTGCGTCTACATTTCATATAACACTTTTCTCTCTCTCTCTCTCTCTCTCTGTCTCTCATTATGCTTCTCTCTTGGGACCCACAAGTTTTGTGATTGGGTGGTGTGACAATGTTTTTTGTATGTATAACTCTACCTGTACCTCTCTCTCCATGGTTTTGATACTACTACCCGGGTTTTTCTTTTGTGGGTGATGTGAGAGAGGAGAGAGTTTCATTGAAATTGAAATTGTCAAGTGTTTTCAAGAGAAAGAAGAATGACAATCTATTGTCTTGAGAAGGTTGCTCTCTTTATCTTTCTCTATTTTATGGAGATATGTATATACAAACCCCCCCATTTCAATAAAATGTACGACAGTTTGATTTAATTTTCACAAAATGCTCTAAGCTTTTTAACTATCTTTTTTCTTGACATAATCAAAATTTATTATCAATAAACACCTCATTCCGTATTTTCATACTAATACTCTCATGTACTATAGTGGGTGATATATAGCTCACTATTCTCAAACCTCCCATTAATGTCTTGATTGAAATTATTATTTTCTATTAGAATATTATCAAACCATTTTTTTAAAAAAATATTATTAGTCGTATGTGGGTGGAGAATAATTAAAAAGTTTGGATATTTGTCAAAGTATGTACATATAGTGTATTTTGTACAATTAATTTTAAATGTTTTCTAAAGTTTTAGAAAAGTTAGCCAATTAATAAGGTTATTATTCAATTTAGTAATAGCTTTTGGATGATTTAATGATTTTTCAAACATTTTAATTAGCTGATCATTAAAATTATTTTATTATCACAGTTCAATTCATGGTGTGAGCTTGCAAAGACAACGAGAATCGTTTACTTTTATTTTACAGTGCTCTTAAAACAAATAAAATGAAAGAGAGTCATCATTAAAGAGAGGGAAAATATTTTATATGACCTTTGACCATTTTTGATGGAAATGGATCGCATCTTTCAAGAAGATGAACCCCCCCCCCTCAAAAAAGGGGAGACACAGACACTTGAGTTTTGAGTATTCCAATTGACACTTGTGACGTAATGTGTTCACAGCAAAAAAAGGACGATTGAAAGCAGATGCACAATGAAAGACTAGAATTAATTTTATTCTTTAATAGACTGGAAATTTTTTTTACATTTAAAAAAAATAATTTAGAGGCCACCCTATCTCAACATTTTACTCCAAAAAAAAGTTTTAGAAATTTTATGGGAGATGAATAATAGCCTAGTTTATTACTCCTTGTAAAAAAATCAAGACTAAAAAAGTACAAGACTTTAGTTGGTTTGAAATAAAAAAAAATATATTCGAGTGTGAGGGGAATACTTGAAAAAATGTTGTGCAAGAAAAAAGAAAGTAAATAAAATGTATCACGTGATAGAAAAGTTAAAGAAAAAGTTTTGTAAAGAATCAAATGCAACTTAGAGAGCAATACAAGACTACAAATTATATTAGAGGGGTATAAAAGTTAGTTGATTGTGCATATCAGCAAAATGTCCATTTGTAGAGTGAAATATGGTCCAATATTTCCTGAATCTAGATTTTCCCTTCCCCCTCCTCTCTTATAATATTACAAGCCAACAAGGAGACTGCACCTACATTGATTTTGCTTTCTAACTAAAATTACTAGGAAAGGTTCTCCATTATCAGATGATCAATACAAGATTCTCATCACAATCATTTCCCTCCCCCCTCAACAGTCCAAGTCCTCCTCCTCGTATCTGTATTTTGTTGTACATCTTTACTATAAAAACAAGATCCAATCCAATTTCCAAAAATATATTTTTGGCCTTTAAATACCCAATTTAAAATTTTATTGGGAGTTTTGATAATATCAATACTCTAAAATAAAATAAAATGTTCAATTTATCGCTTAATTTATATAATAGTAAATAATGTCCTATATGTACAACATTGATATACAATTATAATATGAATCCATGTTAAATAATTTTGTTAAGCTAAAAACAACTTTTACTGAATCTCTGAAGCATTTAAGAATTTCATAGTACGAGTATGTGTATATGTCAACAAAATAAAACTTTTTTTAAGAGGAAAAGAAAAGACTAAAGTCAATTAATTAAAATGTCAAGTTGTAACAATTATGTTGAAATGTATATCCTACAATTTTATTCTATTTGGCCACAAAAAAACAATGCCAAAATACTTGAAGACAAATGTATAATTGAATTTTTAGAGGAAGAAGAAGAAGAGAAAAAAATAAAAATAAACTAGGCTCAATATCTGGTACTCCATCCCTCCCCTTGAAGTTTGTGTGGCCGTGGCCACTATCTCTAATTTCTTGAGTGTCTCAGTTTTCTCTGTTGGCATGGATTCCCCCAACAGAGGAAAATAAGATGGGTTTTGAAAAGCTGAAGGGTTGAATGGTCATTAGTGTACGGTTAGCTTGGTAAACGTTATGAAGAGGAAGGACAGAAGCCGCCCTTTTTGTAGAGAGAGAGAGAGAGATACCGGGTTGAAATGGTTATGGAAACTCATGTACATTAATGACTCTTATGTAACTTTCAACTATAAGCCAATAATGAATTCATATATTCATGAGTCCACATAACAACAAAGGAAGGGAGTGTATAGCCTTAGATTATTTTAGAGGTACAAAACTTTATTCCTGTCCAACATTTTGGCAAGTCACAACAACTCCAAAAGTGTCTTTTGGGTCTTATAATTATCTGATATAATTCCACACAACACTATCTCTGTACATACAAGAAAAAAATACACTTTTCTCTAGAAAAATGTGACCACAAAAAATAAAAAGTGCTTGTCATCAACCCAAAGACAAATCAGTTGCACTAAAAAAAGGGATAGAGACAATACACATTTCATCTTGACTTTTTCTTTCTAATATTCTTCTCACATCCTCCAGCCTCTTTTACTCTTTTACCAACACCACAAAATATAATTTCCCAAACCCCCCAACCATTCCTAAACTGTAAATACATGTATATATATATATATTATATATATATATATAGTAAAGTTAATTATGAATTGAGGGGAGAAGAAGACGAGGAGGCTGATTCGTGTAATATTTATTAATTAATTAATTTAGGACACCGGACCAAAATGAAATTATTATTGTGACTTTCTGTCTGTCTCTCTCTCTATACAGATACACGTTATATCTGTAGGAGAAATATTTTTTGGTGAAAAAAAAAGAAACTTTTTTTCTCTAGACAATATTCTTGTACATCTTGTATGCACTAACCATTTGAGACACCATCATTTTTGCTCCACCAAAAAACTCCTACCCCAATCAATGATAAGCTAAAGCGACAGAGACAGAGACAGAAAAGACGAGAGAAAAAAACAAAACCACAACGACGAGTCTATACAGTTTTGTGCAACCCCTACATTACTCTCAATGTATTATAAATGATGTGCCATGCAATGCCTCTCCTCGTTTTCTTCCCTCTCTCTCTCTCTCTCTCTCTCTCTCTCTCTCTCTGTACTTGTTTTTGAGATGGTTTTTTGATGCAGCTGGAAAACCCCATAGCCTACTCTGTCTCTCTCTCTCTCTATGTACACACTAACCATTCTGTATATCAATTGGGGTGGCCCATTGTCAAGCACAAAGAGACAGAGAGAGTAATGCGTTTAATGAATAGGATGCTCTTCTCTGCATGAGACCCATGCGTTTAGCTGTAAAATTGTGGATATCTGTGTTGTGTGTGGTAGTGGCTCAACAAGATATATATTTTACGATGCTCTCTCTCTCTTTCTCTCTGTGATAATAGAAATATGGAATATGAAAAGGACAGAAAAAATGGGGAAAAGGAGAGAAATTATCTGTAATATCACAAAAACTGAGTTTAGTACGAGTAAGTATTACATATAAAAGAAATGGGAGCATGCAACTCGACTCTACAATTTTATACACAAGTACAACAAGGATCCTCATGTATAAACCAAAGACTTATAGGGAGGGATGGAGGTCGTGGAGGGCGGAAAGTATTTTTTTTCTCTATTCTGGGAGCATTATTTGTTTGCACGGTCTCCCTGTGTGTGGAGAGATACTTACAACTTATTATTTTGGTATGTACGTACCTGAGATTTAATATTGTTGACCCCTACAACATGAGAAAGTCAAAAAAAAATTGTATAAGGGTGTCTATACATATTACACATATAGTGTACTACAGTGTTTAGGGAAGGGTCATAAAGTGCTAGGAAAAGAATTCATCTCGCTCAGTCGTTTATACAGATTAAAGAAATAAGCTCATTTTGTTGAAACTGTCGGGAAGTCGGGGAACCTGAAAGTTTGTTCTCTCTCTCTCTCTCTCTCTCTCTCATGTTCATGTAATAAAATGAGAAAATCTCAAGAAATTATAATTTCATGTTGAGATAGATAAATGTAATTTTGAACGAAGCCCCATGTACGCACATTGTGTACGTACACGCATGGAGAAACCCTCATAAAGTGAAAGAGGAGAAAGAGGGAGAGAAAGTGAAAGGGAGGCATTTTACTCTCAAAGATGAATTATTGCCATCCTATAGAGACTCTCACTGAATACACACGCAATCCCCCTCCTCCTTCTATGAGTCCACAGACTTATGTACAGTCTTCAAAAAGAGTAACAATAACGTTCATGTTGAACATAGATTGCAATAAACTTCTTTTTTTTTATAAAATCACACATGTCTCTATGTAGAGGAACATAAGCCTATCAATACTTTTTAGACTAAAAAATTGGATTTGAAATAAAAGTAAATTATAGGGTTTTTTTCATAGAGTCACTTTCACCCAGGAATAATTATTGGGAGAGGGGAGACGTGTCTACAATTTAATAAAATTTTGTCTACACCTTTTTTTGTCTCTTGTAAAATAAAATCCTTTTATTTTGACATTGAATATTCTTAAAAAAAGAAATGAAGCAAGATTTCTTAATAAAGACAAAATTATTGTACAGTCTCATACAATCAATGAGTCTTTTTTTAAGAAATGAAGAACTCATTGAAATTTGGGTTCACAAGTCTAGCTTTCTCTCTCTCTCTCTCTGTCTCTCTCTCTGTCAAAGAAATTGTTGAATGAGAATAAAGAAAGGGGGAGAAAAGCTTGAGCTATTGAGAATAAAATAAAGAGTTTAATTCCATTATAAAATCATTTCATTTATTACAAATGGATTGTTGATGGAGGGAAGTGTGTCTGAGAGAGAAAGGCCACATTTCACAATTTTTTGAAAGTAGTCTCTGCACTTTATTCTGGAGGGCATCTTTTTTATTAGCTTTAGATAAAAAAAGAGATAGAAAAGATGGAAAGATGTGTTTTTTTATTCTCTGTCTCAAAGAGAGAGAGAGAGGCGGATTGTATGAATGATTTTGTCGAAATACATGGGGTGATAAAAAAGGAGAGAAGACAGTGGAGTCAAGGAGTTAGTTTCACATCTCTACAGATATAATCTACAATTGTACTACTAAAGAAATATAAACTTATATATTCAACACATTCTACTTTATACTCATTCTATCTCTACTTTTATATATATTAATGGCAAATGCACTCTGAAAAAAGAGGGGCCCCTCTTTGACAATTTCTATATAATTTATATCCTGTCATTCCCTTTTTTTTTTCTCTCTCTCTCTAGAATTTTCTTTAAATTCTAATCAGCTCTTTTATCCCTCTTCCAAGAATCACAAAAGCTTTTGTACAAGATCTCCAACAGGATTTTTATTTATTTTTTCTTCTCAAACTTATTGATAAAAGAATATGTCATTTTATGGAAATTTGTGCATTGTAATTTATACAAATATTTAAATTAAATATTTGCATATACAGATGTCAGACATGTACATAAGTACTGAAATTAATATAAAGACACTTGACTTGAAATAATAATAAATTGTAGGGGAAAAAAAGTATTATGGTGAATTCAAAATGACAAAATTCATTGTAAAATGATGAGGATGCATCCCATTCTCAAAAAAAATTTGTGGATGGAATAAAAAATAAAACGAGTATGTAAATAATTAAAAAGGAGATGCATCGTTATTACAATGCCACCATCATTCCACTGCATTGCTTTCACTTGAGCTTTCTCTCTCTCTTTTTTTTGGAAAGAGGGGAAAGGTAGAAAATGTTCTCATTTGTGAGATGGGGACCCCCCCAAAAAAATTATTTTGTGTCTTTGACTTTCTTCCTGTTCAACAACACGTGTGTTGTCTTGTATCAGGAGAACATGTACATGTACAAGTGCCTTGAAAAAGTGTTATCTAAACAGGAAGAGTCCTATCTTAACAGCTTAAAACAATGTTTTTTTCCCTCACAACAACAAATACAAACTCCCCATTTTTTTGAGTCTTGTACCCAAAAACCCATGCCAATTCTTGACACAAAAAACGAGAGAGAGAGAGAGAGGGAGGGAGAAAAAAAAGTCCTTCCATGCTGTCACGTTAAGGCAACGATGCAGTTCGAACGCATCTGCATTATTTACCATAACAGTTGAGTGGGCATACTCGTAGCTAGAAAAGAGATGATCATGAATTAAACATTTCTATTGCCACTCCTCTTTATTTTATGGTAGGAAGGCATTCATAATACAGTCCCTCTACTTGCTTAACTATCAACAATCAACACAAAAAGTCCTCAATTCAACCACCATTGCCCATCTCTCTCTCTCTCTGTATAATATTTCCTAATCATGCAGCTAAAATTTTGGCAATTATTTGGTCCTTTTAAAAAAGCATATGCTCACATTTCACAATTTTATTTTGGTTTGTGTCTCTGATTCCATTTTCAAAAGAGACTTTTGACAGAAATATATTTATTAAATTTATTGTAATTATTTCACAAGACAAAATTGAAATTATTTTTAGTCTTTTGGCATTTTCACTATAAATATCAAAAAAGTTGATTTGTTTTTAGATAAATATGGAAAACAAGTTGAGACACTCATCAAAAAATATTTTTTAATGACATAATTTTACAAAAACTGCCGGAGGTATTGTAATACTAATAACTTGGGTAGTTGAAAAGAGAAATATTTACTTGGTCTATATCTCCAACATTCAATTTATAAACACGGTCATTGATGTGTGCAAAGAGAGAGAGAGAAAGGCAAGTCATGGGAAGAGGACCTTTAAGGGAAAGAAGAAAAGACAAGATTTGACAAGTATTTGAGCCAAAGAGACGACCAAGGGAGAAAGAGGAGAAAGCAGGAAAAGAGAAAAGAAAGGCGAACATGTCAAGGCTCAAAAAAGATAGGAGTAGACTAGAGAGAGAGAGACAGAGAGTTTCAGCTCAGTCAAGCAAGAAATCAATCTGCATATCGATGTCTTTGATGCATTCCGGAACTGTTGATGATGAAATTTTTTTAACTTGATGTCATCCTCCCACCATTCTCCATCTATCCTGAACAATTGTTAATGTTTTCCTAGGCATCAACCTAGTACTCTACTATTTTCACAACATTTTCATACTCCCCATATAAAATACTTTGACATGAAATACAGATATAACATCAAAACTATAGACACTATTCCAGTCGGCCGAACTTTCAACCCTTTACGTATACACACACACACACACAATGGTGACACACTTGTATATTTGTATTTTTGTCTCTTGTTTTTCTTGTCAAAATCAACTCTCGAAAAAACAAAGGGCATCAACTTGCTCGCTCAAATAAATATTCTACCTCCATTTCTAAAAAATCTTTCTCCTTTTTTTTATTCAAAATGTATTCTATATACAGACGACAGATACTCTACTCTACATTTTTGTAAATTGGACTGAACGAGCATAATTAATTAAAAGAAACTTGTGTACATATTTTTCTCTATTATCTTTCCTTATGTCTATCATTTCATGCTTTACAGAGTGAGAGAGAACAAGCCAGAATATTTTAAAAAATAAGTAAGTAATATTGTAATGTGTATATGTTCATACATAAAATGATTTTCCACAAGAATGAATCTTTTTTCTATTATTGTCATTTTTTACATTTGTTCTAATTCACACACAGAGAATCTGCGTTTTTTTGTTTTTTCCTTGATGAAATACAAAATAATTACTCGTCTTGTTGCTTCCATATTTAAAATAAATTGAGTAACATTAGCCTACATAAAAAAAGTAAAATCATGTTCAAGAGTATACATTTACGTGCAATTTAATTTTACAGTGTAAAAACTTTGTTCTCTGTTTTTTTTCTCTTGATGTGAAACTAAAATTTTGCTTCATTATGATACCCTATACACCTCCCCCTCTCTCTCCTTATCCTTGGTTTTTGCTTATTTCAAACAAATGATGAAAGAGATTCAAAAGCATGTGGAACTGACATGTCTTCTATTTTTACACCCACCCATTCTCTCTCTCATTTTTTTTGCTTTTTTGCCTTGACAGAAGCTTGATTTATGCTCGTTTTTTGATTCTTCAAGACTTGTAATATTTAATCATCATTACGTAGACAGCCCCCTCTCCTTATCTTTTCTCTTTTTTTACATGGGCAAGACTTTTTTCTTTTTTTAAAAAAAGGATTTTATAGAAAACTACATAAGTACTACAAACGTCAATCCTATTTTTTACACTATTATTCTACCTACTCTTGTTAAAAATAAATAAAAAATACAAAATAATAACAAAAATTCACTATTTAATTGTTTCATCACATTTCTTGACAATTATAATTTATAATTGTACATTTTATAAATTTCTTGCTCTACAAAAAAAATATTCAAAATATTAATACTTTTCTCTTAATAATTTAACTTAGAGTAAAGTTAAAAACTAAAAAATAATTTTTTGGACATAAAAGTACCTCTCGTCAATCCTGTTGACGATTGAGAGGAGAGAGAGGAAAAAGTTGTGTAATATTTAGTAAGAAATCTTATGTGTCGTAATTTAGGTTCCTTCTATGTTGTTATTTATGCCACAATCTTTGTGTATAGAGAGAGAGTGTGTGTACAAGGGGATGGAATGGGCTGAAGGTTGTCGGCGTAAAAGTAATCAGATAATAAGCACAGACGAAGAAGCGAGATAAGTTATGTCGGAAAGGAAGGAGTAGAAGAAGAAGGAAATAGGATCTTGGACGGAGTATGAGTAAAAAGAAGAAGACTTATGGAATGGCGGATACATAAGTTAGGTGAATATGCATTGGAAGTAGCAAACTGACAGGTTAATGCATTGCCTTGATTTAGAGGAAGTGTTGTTGAGAGATGCCTATAATATCTGTAATGTACGGCTTCTTGCCAGCAAAAAAAAGGGCTTCCTCTCTCTCTCTCTCTCCTACTTTCTTTTTCCCTGACTTTGACTACATGGGAAATAAAGTGTAATGACTCATTTCCTCAACATTTCTCCCTCTCCCTCTCTGACGAATCATTCTACGTGTCGACATGAAATACTCAAATTGGTTACGTCATTCATAATCAAAATCATAACGCCCGTCCCGTCCCTTAAGAAAAAAAAGTAAGAGTGTGAGAAATTTTCAAGGGAAAATGTATTCTACTCATTTATTTGTACATGTTTTATATTGTATCCCTAGACTCTAGACACACATTTTTTTTGTTACAAAATATACCTGTCTATCAGTCATCATCACCCAATATTTTGCATACACTTTTTTTTGAAAACCTGCCAACCTTTCTCTCCTTGACTCTATTCCTGAATAAAGTAAAAAAAATGTGAGGTAGAATATTAAAAAGAAACAGGTGAAAACATCATTTTTGACTTGTACAAGATTCCTCTTTTGTAAAAAGAAAGGCGAGCATGGAATTGACTAGCCTACTTTTCTTTCTTTTTTTAAAAAAACAAACAAATCTATTAAACACCTGTCATGAAAGACTGTACTTGTATTAAATTTTGGTTCTATTAATTTTGAAGAGTATAAAAACATGATACTTTTTCATTTTTCAATTTTGTCTGTCTTTCTATATTAAAACAATATGTGCGTACAGACTGTCTCGTGTGGTTAGTACATGTACATACAATTGATGTAATTTTTTTGTGGTGAATAAATAAACCAAACCAAATAATAAAGTGTGTTGTTGTGTTCACAAAGAAAAATTAGATTTAGTTGAAGTTGAGCATGTAAAAATAATAGAATATATATATTTTTTAACAACCCAATGATTCTCATGTTAAAGTCTGGACTTTGGCCTAGAAGATAGTACATAGTACAAAAAAGATGGGTGAGTAAGAGAATGAAACAAGGTCATTAAATAAGTAAAGAGGAGACCGCGATTGCATGTATTTTTGAGATACAATGTTCTTCTTCTTGGCCTTAAAAAAAGGGCTCACTAAGGAGTCGTGAATTTTGGACAATGTTTTAACCTCCTTTCATTCATATTAAGTACCAATGTTAATTTTACCAGGTGGTGAGACTAAAAAAATGTGTGTTCGTGTTTGATACGGTAAGCCAGTGTATGTAATCATTATGTACGTATATGTGGATTTTCTGTGTATTTTAGCATGACTATAATCCCCAAAAGGTTTTTACTTGAAAAACTATCAACTTTATACACTGTACAGTTTTTTTGTACTACATAAGTTAAATGATACTTTTCCCCGTGGTTCTAACTACTCTTTCAGTGTGTTAGAGAAAGAGAGAAAAGATTTAAAAAATATCTTTATTTTACTTTACTTGGCATCATCCATATTGAATGTACATTTTTCCTTTAACATTGCACACCATCCTCATGTCCCACGACGCTTGATAGTTTATTTAAAAGACTGGGGCAGGAGGGAAGAATATTGTCAACATTTTTTTTTCAACTATTTTTAAACTAAAGAATTTTATTTTATCCAAATACATTTTAGTCACAATTTAATTGTATATTAATGTACATACTGTGAATTAATATAAATAACAAAAAAATGAACCAAAAAATATTAATGAAATTTTGAGTTCCCCCATTTTCCTTGTACATTTGTTTGTAGTTGTATTTATACAGTTGAATTTGAAATGGGTTGAAAGAGGAGTTGACTGTCGATGATGAGGTCCATTGATGAGAAACTTTTCTCATAAAGAGGAAATAAGAAACATGTACTTTATATAAGATGAGATCATTTATTATAGAAAATGTAATATAAATATGAGAATCAACAAGGGGGAGAAAGTACGTTGAAGTGGGGATGAGAGTGGTAAGTTGTCAAAGTGAAATTTTGTGAAAGAAACCAAAGAATTAACTATTTCTCTCTCTCTCTCTTTTACACTTACGCAGGATTACGCAAAGGGTAAATAAGGAATCAATGGTTGTGTAATTCTGTTTGACAAGGAGGAAGGAAAGCATTTCAACAACAAGAAGAATGGTGGTAAAATGAGGAAGAAGAAATGATGAGAATATGAAAAAGATTTGTACTCCTCTCCCTCTTATTCCTTAGCTTTACACGCACAAGGAAATCCTTAGGAGAGAGAGAGAGGGAGAGGAAAAGTGGAGAAAATTTTAAAACTTTCTTCATGTTGTTGTCCTCCTCCTCCTCCTCCATGATGCTTTATTATTGTTCATGTTCAAGTGTGACTTGGGTGACGTGAGGTGAATGAAGTTTGCACACTTCCACTTTCATATTCCTTCCCCCACACGAATGAGGAGCGCAATTCCAAGGAGAGGGGAGGAGGAGAAGAAGAAGAGGAGAGGGGATTCTATGTCAGTCGCATATGTGAAGCCATGCATATCTATAATGTATAGAATTTTTGGTAAAACTATAGTACATAAATATATATAGACTATTCACACTGGTATGTACTAAGAGGACCCACAAATTGCTCAAAATAAGTCAAAGATAAGAATTTTCCTAGCACCCCCCTTTCCCCCTTCTACATTTTCTCTAGTGGTCTCTCTAGAGAGAGATATTCTTAGTAAATCCTACATTTACTCTCTCTCCAAGTACATACACCAACGTAGAGAAAATGTACAAGAAGGGGGAGAAAAATGAAGTCTGAATATTTACTATTTTCAAATTCTACTTGGAACAGTTTTTTTGTGCGTGCTGATGTTTTTAAACTGACATTTGACTCGACAGTTTTACCAAAGGCGTTGATGAAGCATCACCAAGCACGGTTCTTTCCACATCCCCCCTTTCTTTCTTGTTTTTTTGACTTGAAAAAAAACTATGTGTAGACAAGACAAAAAAAAACTTTCTCTCAACATGAAAAACGACAGATTTCAAGTCTCTACACTAATTTATCAACTATTTAAAACAATCAATTATCCCTCTAAACCAAAGAAAGACAAGAGAAATGGAGAAATGTTAAAATCTCTTGAAAATTTGTATGTACTATTCTATTACACATACACATTTTTTGTTTATTTTAAAAATTCCTTTTCTCCTCTCGTTAAAAAATTATGTATGGATCATCATTCTAAAAATTGTTTGCAAGTTTTTTTTTGTTTTAAAATAATTTTAGATTAATTTTAGCACAGAAAAAAGCCTGTGCAAATTCTTTTATGAGATAAAAATTGACATAAAAAATGTAGAAGGATCTCGAATGTTCATCTTTTTACAAAAATAATATTTGACAAAAATCAGAAACATGTCTTATCTCTTGTATTGCATGTTGAAACATGAAAAAGAAACAAAAAAAATAATTAAATATCATGTTGGTCCATGTTCTACATCAAAATTTACACTTACTTAAGCTTCACTTAATGTACACAAACAAACATTAAATAATGATTCAGTAAAAAAAACCACAAACTTTTTCTTCTTGTCAATCTTTAATAATGGACGATTTTTGTACGGAAACTACAGATATGTCGAAGAGAGAGAGAAAGTTTCCGGGGGAAAAAATTTCTGGTCTATTTTTCTGTATATATTAAATTTTCTACATATATTATTTGATCTCAAAGGCAAAAAAATTGTATAGTCCAGGGAGAGAGAGAGAGAGAGAGGGGAAGAGACTATAACATTGGTTATAGTATGTTTTTTTAGTTGTTGAAGGCCTCTTCCATGATAACTCTTCCATGTATTTTTTGATATGAATGGATATAGAGGGGAAAAAATAATGGCATAGCTTTACACAACCAGTTCTACACTTACCGATGATTTGACAAGAATGAAATAACAGGAGTCGCATGAGTCCATTATCATCATCTCGCTCAACTTTTTTTTTTGCTCGTTACATGGCCCCATCATGCATTTGTGGTTTCCCCCTTATCTTCAACTCCACTCTTCCTTCCTTCACTAAACAGTGAATGCTGATGACAAGAACAAAACGATCGACTCTTTCTCTCTCCCTCTCTCTCTCTCTCTTGGCTCTTCCGACAACTTTCTCTTTACTTTCTTTTTTTTCTCTTGTTCTTTGCTAGCCACCTCGTCTACATTTTCTTCTTCCTATACTCCTATGCTCCTCTTTCCTCCTGTCAACGGTTGTGAGACAAGTAGAAGATGCATTCCTTCATATTCATGAGCCTGGAAGCATTTCGTGTGTATTGTACTTAATACTTAACTTTTTTTCTTGGAATGACATAAATAGAAGCCTCTCTCTCTCTTTCTCTTTAGTCTTGGGATTTTTCTTTATTCATGCCAGAGTGATTTGTACACAAGGACATGTCTTACGTATCCATTGTTAAGGAAAGTCAACTTTTTTTAAGAAATTTTTTTTGTTGTAGGTACAGTACAGTGTAATATATATTTAAAAATTATTGACTTTTAATTTTGTCAACTTGTTAAATAATTAGTCATGATTCTAGATTTAATTTAAAAATTCAAAAAAATACATTGAATAAAATTCCATAAACTGAACATTTTTTTTGAGAGAGACTTGACACATTGTAGAAATATGTCAAGAGTACTATTACCATTAAGCTCTCTTTCTTTTTGCCAATTTATTTTATTCCATTGCATTAGACTTGTCTTTAGAATGTATAGATACTTTTTTGGTTGAAAAAAAAGATAAAGACGGTCGTTTATTCAGACGGGAGCTACCCCTCTGTGAAAATTTATGTGTGTTCATCTTACAAACGGTATTCTCTCTCTCTCTCTTTTAATTTCGGCAAAACCAATGCAACTTCCATGTCTCTCTACCTGTCCCACAAACAGTAATCTCGGCCCTCCCCAATCCTAATTTATATTCCTTTTCAGACTGTGAGAATATGAGAATAACGACAATCCTTTAGTAGACACAAAAGAAAATTTTCAACAAAATTCTTTAATGTAACCAAATTCACCATTTTGCACATTTTTTTACAAAGTTACCTTCTAATTTTGTACATGACCATTGGAAAATAATTTACTCAATTAAGTCTCATTTTCCACCCATTACTTTCTTACTCCCCACTTGAACTATTTTAACTTGCCGTATATTTCAATATTATAAAATTAGTCATTCCAAAGATTTTCTCAATGAAATTAAATTGATGAGACATGAGACATCATTTAATGCTTCAAGTCTTCCCTTGGTTTCCAAAAATATTGCCAATTATTTTTTTAACGGGTTTTCACCTATTTTAATGGCATTTATATCATGTATATGACCATTAGAGTCTAGAATTTTTTTTAAAACTGTAATTAGTGTAACTACACACACACACATATATGTACACAAATATCTCATGTCGTAAGAATTAATGTTTGAGAGTTACTTACCTGAAAACAATTTTCTTGATGATTAAATATAATGAAAAGAGACTGTTCTTGAATGTGTTTTCAAATTTTCAGTACAAAATTTCTTGATGGACAATGAATAGCAAAAGAGAAGATGTAAAAGAGAAAGAGAGGGAGAGAGGCATGTCAAAGTTGATAATCTAACTTTTGTGTGTACAGATCAATGATAGGAAGGTAGAGTACAAAAAGGGGAGAAGGGGGGGGGATAGATGGTACATGGAGATAATAGTTTAAGATTCTTTTTGAGATGGAAGTTTGCTGAGATATTGTCTTTACTAAATGATGCTTCATCCAAGATTTATTAGGTACAAAGAAAGTCCCGGGTAATATGTTTGCTTTATAAAAACATAGTCAAAGGCTATGAAATAATGTAAAATGTACGATATGTATTTTTCAATGTTAGATATATCTAAAATACGTATGGTACTATCTATCTATAGTAAAGGTATATATATATAACAAAACGTTACGTGGAGCACATAATCATATGCACTATTTTGGGTGGAGGTTGAGGGAGGAGAGAGATAGAAGAAAAAAAAACTTCTTTCAATATTAAAAGACGTGCAGGAAAAAACATGCTGTGTTTCCTCATGGAGCCTTCAACGATTTGTTCTTGTCGACTGAAAGAGAGAGAGAGAGAAAGAAGGAAGGGGCCTAGACGAAGAATAAGGATATTTAAGGAGATTGAATTTCTTATTTTGTGATGCTGCTGGGAGTTTTAGATGGAGATCTGTATAAGACGGTATCTTGTCTCAGTTGTCTGACTTTAACTCTCACTTACTTGAGCCTATTTTTATATGACCCTCACAAGTCTTTAGGAGTAAGGGGGAGAAAGAGGAGAAAACTAACTATATCTTTCTCTTCCACCTGCCTAGTGCCTACACAAGAGAATCAGTATTAATAATATTGAAACTCTCACACTCCCTCTCTCTCTCTCTCTCTCTCTCTCTTCCTCTATGTCTAACACAAGGCAACACTTTTTCAATTTTCTCATTTTCACCATAACCAACAAGTTGACTACATAGACAGTCTAGTCCCTTTCTCCCATTGTGTGAATGTATTTTACTATGTAGAATATATATTGGAGTAAACAAACATGTTTTAGTCCAAACGATTCTGTTGATTATCATGAAGCATCTAGAATCCAGAATATTACTCACCCAACCTAATTCTATTATTTTAATGCTCTTCTCCCTTTTTTTATATCCTCACGCTCAATCAATTATGTCTACAACATGTGCCGTTACTATGAAATACGTAAAGACTATACAATGCATTCCATTCCCACTTTTTCTTTCTCTTTCTCTTTCTCTTGTTGGCTTCTGCCATGTGAAAGTGAAAGTGGAGGTTGTAGAAGAATTCTTCTTTTTTAAAAAAATAAATAAAGTAAACTCAATTTTCAACCATTTCATTATCTAGCAATTTAAAGAGAGGGAAAGTAAATCATAAAAATATTAAAATGAGTCTAATTTATTTTCATATACAAAAAAAAGGTGTCCAATTTAATAAAAGTAATATTTATGAAAATGGTCTCCATTAAAATCTCATGTAATTTCAGTTCTAATATTGAAATTTTTAGAAAATAAAACGATTCTCTTTATTTTCAGAGAAAGTCAAAGGGAAAGTTTAGTTTTTTTAATAAACTAAATTCAAACAAAAAAGACAAGTAGATTTTGGAATACTTAATAAAAAAAACTTGTAAAATGAAAATAAATGAGGGAGTTGAATATTTTTAATAAATTATTTTTGGGATTGATAAAACTGATAATAAAAATAGAGATGAAGAGAGAGAAAAGAGAAAGAGAGAGATAAGGGACTAATGTAAAGAAAAAATGAGGTAGAATAAAAAAAAAAGTGGTGGAAATTCTTGGATATTTGTAATAGTACAACTCTGTGAGTATATTTCTCAGAGGGTTTCTTTTTAGTTGGAGGCACATTCCAGGTCTGAGTTCTGACTGACAGACTGTATGGCATAAGAGCAATCACCGGATTAGTACCGCTATATAGAGTCGAGACTGAGTCCTCCACTTCATCTATCTTGGAGACTGGAGATTAAGTGTTTGTTTTCTTCTTCCTGGAACTAACCGTCCATTCTTCCTTCCATACTCTCTCTCTCTCTTATATGTATAAACTACCTATAGAGTCAGGAGAGTCAAACCATGCGGACATTTCTCTTGTCACCACACACACACCAACTCCCTTGACCTCACCTTATGTTAGCTCCGGTCAGCTAATTTTTCCATGTCGTAGCTAATGTCTCGGCCAAAAGGTTTTCCTCATAGTCATGAATATCTTCTATGCGCTCAATTTATTATCATACACATACATACATTTATATAGCCTAGCCAAGCTTTACTCTCCCCTCCCCAAATTTCTTTCCCTTCTCGTCAACATTCTCTACTATTTCCTACATAGAGCCAGCCATACTTGAAATCTTATCAATTCTGCAAACACTCGGGATGAGACTGCCAAAAAAAATTTTTTTTTTAAGGGAAGCCTCCTAGTCGGTTGATTTTTTTCTAAAATAACTTAACCTATGAAGAAAAAGGAATCGATGTAATAAAAATATGGGAATGAATAATTTTATATAAAGTTGGAATGAATAAAAATATTTTAATTGTGTAAAATTAATAGGAAAGTGTAAGTTAAATGGGGGACAAGTCAAGTGGTTTTGTGTGTGGAAAATGAGAGTAAAAGAATGTGGCATGTTTTTTGAGGAGAAGTGCAAGTAAACATTAACGATGGGAGTATATTTCAGTGGAAAAGAGGAAATGGTCTCTCTCTTTTTTTAGTAGTGAGATTGATGATAATAATAGACGGTGTCTACATATAGGGAAAAGAGGATTGAGAGACTGATGTAGTATCTGTAGACTAGAGAAAAACTAAAAGTGATAACTATCGTAAATCGTTGTCGACGTTGTCCTGCACTCTTGACTTTGGCCGTCTTTTTTTCCCCTCTCAAGGGATCGATTACATTTAGAGAAGGCATCATGTACATAACATATGTATACTTTATATGGATTTAGATAGAGGAGGAGTGCCAACAAGACCAAGTAGAAAAGGACGAGACAGACATAACAGTCTCCTGACTTGACACGTGCCCCTGAAAAAGGTGACTCGTGTTCATCACAACAACCGCCCCTCTCCCATCAAGTGCCTTGATCTACCCGAGTCCACTTGAGTCTCATATTAAATTTGTTCCCACTACCACGAGTCGGATTAAATGCAACTATGTGTACACTCTATCATGGTATTAACTTTATATGTATTTTTCACTTGATATACTTGAGAGTCCATCGCACTTGTGATTAGTCTCACTCACATGTCTCTCTCGCCTCCTTTGTGTCCATCTCACATGGTCACAGGTGACTTGTTCAACACGAATGGCCATTTCTTTTTTTATAATTTTACTGGATATTTTCTATTCTTCCTGTAATACAGGACATGTTCCTACACATTTTGTACGTACAAACCACAGGACTTGTAAGACTAGTCTGGTGTGTTCTGTGATACAAGCATAATTTTGTGGACAAAGTGAGAAAGTGCACAAAACAGGGGGCCAAAATTATTTCAAATACTAATATAAAGAATTATTATTATTATAATTAAAATTATTACCAATGTTATTTCTTTATAGATGACATAATTTAGAAGTGACACAATAATTCTTTACATTCATTTGAAATTATTCAGCTGACACTTGTTATTGTCTATACATGGCAAACTTTTAATGATATTCGTTCATTAAATTCTCCTTCCTTGTTAGTGAGCGACAAGTTGCCAGGTAAAGTTAAGGACAGCACAAAAGATGAAATGAAAGAGGCAACTAATTGGAGAAAATTAAGGTGTCTCCTCCATAGTTTACGGGGTCACTTTTATTTCGTATCGGCCATGCGACGCTTTCGGTCAAGAGGCCAAGGTGGCGCATATCATCTCCATCACAACAACCATGTGAATTTGAACATCTACAGGAAGCCTCGATATCCAAATACATTTAGTCTTCAATATCAAAAGAAACTATGTGCTTGTATGGTGGCAGCCGTTTTTTAATTATTTGTCTCGTAGTTGCGTAGATATTTTATTAGAAAAGCATGGGTATCATTTGATTAGACTAATGGAAAGCTTGATGGTTGCGAAGACTGATTTCGGGGAAACGAAAATGAGCTTTCCATGATAATGATGATGATTACAATCATTAAGGGCATTTTGTATTCACTAAAATTCATCAAATGAGACCACCTTTATTATCATTAGATGTGAAGAAACAATTTGGGATTCAACGAGAAATTGATAATTACTGAAACCATGAGATGCCGTACAATTAAATATGCATTTCGAAACCTAAACAATTTAAGGGCATGTTGCCAGGAATTTAATGTATAACATAAGGGTCAAAAGCTATGACTCAAAGAAATTAGAAATCTACGATCAGGTTTTTTGGGGGTTCCATTCGATTTCATTAGGAAAATTTAGTCAAGGAGTTAATGAACTTTAAAATTTTGTGAAAGTAAAACGTCGTAAGGTGATTTGTCGAGAAGGTGAAATGTCGTGGAGCCGTTTGTGTGCTGTATGTACTTGCTAATTGTAGACACAAAGTACATTTAGTTTACAAAATTGCTCTCGTGATGATATAAAACTTTACGGCTGGATCCTCTGACTCAATGTAGGAGAGTCCTTTGTCTCCATGTCTGGACTTTCTCCTTTGATCCCTTAAATTTTAGATGAAATTCAACAAATTCACGTCGTCACTTGCTTCTACTCTCTCAACTTTTTTGGATGTTGACCTCCTAGATTTCTTGATCTTTGTAGTTAAATGTTTTGGCATTTTCATGTAAAATGAAATTCACAACAAAGAAGAAAGCTAAGGATAGGATCGTTGTTTTTTTTAATTTGTCATAGAGGAACCACTCAGCCCGCCTTTGTCAATTTAAATGGGGAAAAAATAGAAAAAATTTAATCCCATTTATTTTTCATAATTATTTGATTTTTATCGAGTCTGTGTATTAAATGGTGGTTTTGAACAATTAGGGAGTTGGAGAGAATTAGTGAAATGCCTAATTCTAACGGAAATCATGGATCAAGTAGCCGTGGTGTCCCGGGGAAAAATATATTATTAAAGGTAAATAAATTTAAACCTTGAAGAATCATTATATTTCACAATTACTTGTACTTCGTCAATGATGACCCGTCAGACACACCTTCTGTAACCTAGTTTTCTAATATGCAATTTTTTTTACTTTTGATTTCAGTGCATTTTATTAGGTCAAGGAGGCACTGGAAAATCCTCTTTAAGTATTTATAATATATTATTTATCAAATATTTATTAATTTGATATTAATACTACTACTATGTAGTAGGAAAAGCAAAATGTTTGAAAAATTAATTTTTTGTCATTTTTTTTCTTCTTTCAAGTGAATCGATTTGTGTCCAATAGGTAATGCTTTAAATTACGATTTATGACGACTTTTTAATTATCTATGACGAATCTAATAATATTTTGTCTGAAAATTCGCATAGATTTGATGCACATTCATTTCATACTATCGGAGTAGAGTTTCTAAATAAGGAAATTGAAGTTAACGGTCAACTGTATACTTTACAGGTAATGATTTAAAAAACAGCTTTTGATATTTTCTATTGTTGATGTTCGATATGTTCATTTTATATTATGTAGATCTGGGATACTGCAGGGCAAGAAAGGTCAGTTTCAAAACAATTTTTTGTCCGTTATGTCAAATATTTATAATGTTTTATAAGTAATATAGTTTTATTTATTTAAGTGCTTTAATAATATATGTTATTGAATGTGCATAAATATATTTAAACGAAAACATGACTATTTTTAAAAAACACAGGTTCAAGAGTCTACGAACCCCCTTTTACAGAGGATCAGACATTTGCCTCTTAACATTCGCTCTTGATGACAAGTCTAGTTTTCAAAGTCTACATAATTGGCGTGATGAATTCATGTATTATGCCGATGTACCCAATAATATGTTAAGCTATCCTTTTGTGGTCATCGGTAATAAAGTTGATGAGGTAGAGAAACGTGAAGTAGCTTATGAGACTGCATTAGATTGGTGTACTGCAAATGGAAATCTTCCTTACATAGAAACTAGTGCAAAAGAGGCTACAAATATTCAAGATGCATTTATTGCTGCTGTTGAAAGGTGGGCTAAATTAGAAACTAAAATGGACAAAAGAATTAAAGAATTAGGTGAGTATACATTTTATAATTTTTATTTAAATCAATTTTATTGAAGTCAATACTGTTTACTAAACAAAGTTACAAGATGCATGAGCCAATATATTCGTACTATTCACACAGGTCAAACAGTCAATTTGAATGGTCGTGGAGAACAAACAGTACCTAATGAAAATCGATCTTCATGCTGTAGTCCGTGAAACTAATCAACTGGAAAAAAGAAACTTACAATAAAAAGGTCGTAGGATTTTATTTTGCTTTCCTTTTGCTAGTTTCTTTATATATATTTTTTAAAGAAAGACTCATAGTGATCAAAAACACATGAGGCGTTCAATCCTACTGAAATCAACGATGTAACTTGTTTACCTCTGAACACTACAGAATAATCTACAAATACAAGTCACCGACTAGGAAACCTTCATTCTAATCAACAATAATAATAATGTTTCGTTCTTCTTTATTTCTTATTTTAACACGCTTTTTATCAGGAAGGAAGTGGACTACAAAAAAAAGCAAAGTAGTTAAACTGAAATAGTTTCCAGCTGTTCATTTGTTTTTGTGTATGGATTGTAGGAGTGAAAAAGTGCCTTGGTTTAACTTGGTTATTTCGTCAAATTTATAGTGAAACCTTCGTTTTATTCCCCATTCGATGAACCTCGTGGATTTCTATACACATGGTGCTGTACTCATTTTATTCATTTTTTATTTTCGATTACCTCGTTTAGTTGTTACAACTACTTTTTTTGTAAGCGGTATAGTGTAATTATTTATTAAAGTTCGTTAGAATGTGTGTGTGTGTGTGATGGGCTCGTAACTTGAGGGAATTGAACAAAGACATTTAAAAATATCCATACTAGTTCAGAAATCAGAATAAACAGCAATTTATCTTTTCAGAATTTAAAAATATTAATCATTTAGTTTGATAGTGATATTAGAATCTCTAGGAATTACAGACAGATTGTTATTTCTAAAAAGCTCAGCTCATCAGTCAAAATGCTTTTAGTAATCAAACTCCAGTGTAGAATTATTACAATTATGTGAGCCAAACTATTGGACGTACAAGACTTCACTTGTGAAGAGAAAAAAAATTAATTGCTCTGCCAAGTATACTTTACTTCAAGTCAGTCAAATGTGATAAAAAAATATTTTCTCTAACACAACAAATTTAAATTCAATCTCGCTGTACATGGCTTAAGTTACATTTTACGTGTCGTTGAAACTGTAATCCTCCCACAGCAGCAATGGTAATTACATAAATGCTCTATTTTGTATGCAAATAATAAAATTATACTTTTTGTACTGTTACTAAAAATACAATTAACTACATTATGAAATAGAAGAACGACACATACTTTAAATAATATTTTAAATGGTTTTTATTAAAAAAAATTGTGTATTTTTAAAAAAATACAAGCAAAAAGTATGAATGAATCGTGTACGCATACTTCAATTGTAATAGACCCAGATTCTTTATAGTGTGAACTCCAGTATGTACTTCCATTGTATAAGTTTATAGATTATAATATTAGATGTCTATCGTGAACTTTATTTGTTTCACTCGCTTTGTAATAATTTGTTTATAGATTTTAGTTTATCTATTTAAAGTCTGCACAACATCATTCGAGTCTAACATGCTTGATTCAGAAAGCAATTAATTTTTAATGTAATTAATTCTTTTGCATGAGCATTACGTTGTAATGTACAAGTGTTATTAAATTAATAATATGAATGTACCTCTCTGGAAAAGAAGGAAAAAATGGGGAGTAATGATGATGATTTGGTACTGTTTATGTGATATAATGAGAAGGCAGTTATGGGATGTGTCATCAGGAAATATTTTTGACTGACGTCTTAAAAAAGTTTTAAGGCTTCTTTTGTAGAAAAATATTTTGATTGAATGTTATTACACACATTATCTTTATCTACTTGAAGATAAAACTTGTTCTTCAATATATATATAATTAAATTAAAGTAAATAGATAAATATTTACTCTGTAAACAATGTATATGTTGCGAACAATTGCTTCATTCCAATGTTTAAGTAACTTGCAAGTAAATAAAAATATTTAGTTGTGTGTATGGACAACTCACCATGTACATACTATGGTACATGTAAGTAAATACAAAAAAAAACTGAAAGTCAGCTGAATGAAAATAGTACGTAAGTTTATCTATACTCGTTTGTGTGAAGATTGGAGAAGAGAAATAAAATAAAGGATTTGAATAATAATTACTATTACTTTCTTGTACAAAACTTTTTAGAATACGATTTTAATACTCAACGTTGTTGTAATTTAACTTTCTTTTTTTATCAAGGTGTGTATATGATGTATAGGAGGTAGTCCAAAAATACAATGAACTGTAAAAACACAGGTTCAATTTCATAGTCAATTCGTGTGCATAGTTAGTCAGAGAAAACCATGTTATTATTCTTTATTTGGGAATAATATATTTTCTTGTTGTTTTTGCAGTAAGAAAATTATATTGCGAGAATTTTTTTTATAAAACTCAATAATTTCCTAAGGGCAAATGGTAACATATATTAAAAAGGTATTGAGACACTTTAGACAATGCAATTACAAATTAGTAATACAGATTAATCATTACTAAAGACTCATTTGATATGATTAACAAAAAAGTATGAATAATTATCTTGACAAAATAATTTTAATTGTTCATCTGAGGTTATGGACAAATGTACTGCGTAAAGTCTTTAAAATTACATTCAGAGTCACAACATTTGACCAAAAGATTGGCATAAGAATTTCGAAGGATTCGTTTTTGATCAGAATCTAATTTTGAGTAGTGGGTCTCATAATAAAGTTGTTCTTCCCAAGCAGGTGAAAGAGGAGGAGGATGACTTGGAATTGCAGTTAATCTGGGGAACATTATTGACTGACTTGGACTATGCCGTCCAATTTGAGTATTAGGCCTTGGTCCCAGTCTTCTTGGCTCATTATGAGTTTCTCGATTGGGGACTCCTCGTCTTCGGGAGGATCCTGGAGTGTCATGGATGAATCCCAAAATTTCTGTCTCATCAACTTCTTGAACAATCAGAACAAAGAATGTATTTCACCAACACTTAGCAAAATTATTTGATATATTTTAAATTACAATTATAAATACTGTGACTCTAAAATAATTCTTCTCTTCTAGAAAAAAATCCTCAGCTACTTAATTGCGCACAGTTAATCTTACAATATTTATTGAGTGACTATAATTTTTAAAAAATAAAATTGAAAATGTTCTCATCATACCTTCAGTGTCATAAGGATCCTTTTGAGGGTCATATGGATCAATGCGATGTGTTCTCAAAAGAACTCTTTCCCCTTGATTTTCTCGTTTGTATTGACAAGATTTATAAATTTGATATTTAATCCTCTCTGTATCGCAGTCATGCCTTTTAACCCATCCACACTCGATTTGACCCATTAAGAAGAATTGATATACACAAAAAAATATGAAGCCTCGGGCAGCAAAGTTGACCCCAGGCTTTACTCCAGTTCGAAACATCTATAAAACAAATATAGTCAAAATTGAGCTTTCCATTTTCCAATATTTCTGAAACAATTAATTAAATAATCAATTTAATGTAATAGTTACCTTTGAATAATTTTTATGCTGAGAGATTCATACGCAAATAGTTTTGTGTCTCTACAGGATCTCACTAAATAAAGTCTATTCTAACTAACGATAAGTAAAATAATCAATGTGACAACTTTCAGAATAAAGTCAACCCACTTTAATACAAATAACTAGTCTGAATTGACTTGTCTTGTCCTGTTGCTAGCTCAAACATTACTCCTAGATTATTTCTAACAAGTCTCGAATATATGCATGATTCATAATGTTTTCTTACTAAAATAGCCTTCACTAAAACAATAACAACAACAAAGGGGAGCCAGACTACTTAACTGTCACATTCTTTTTGTAATTTTTAAGACTGAGAGAGATTATGTAAAATAAAAAAGTGATCTCAAAACAAAATTTCTAAAATAATTTCATTTCTTTTTTTATAGTGAATGTACATTAAATTATTTGGAACATGTATTCGTTCTTACAAATCACACACGAGTTAATTGACATTATTGAAATAGACAGACAAATTTTTTTCTGTAAAACTATGATCTATTTTTTAGTGTAGTTGTAGTCACAACAATGTTTCTTTTATAGTACGCTATAGACGCTATAACGGCAGTTTTCTTTCTCTCTGGAAATGTACAGAGAGTGGCCCACCACGATTTTAATGGACCACCCTCTGTATTTAAAAGTGAAAGATTTTTCGTCATGCAATTTCACACAATCTTATATTGATTGTCATTATTTAATTCTAATATGTCAATTTTTCCGTCCACTCTTAAAGGTTAAAAGGTAATTTATTTACAGACTTCATATTCATGTGCAACAACAACGAAATCATTCGGGGAACATCCATGACTGCAACATCGTACTACAAGACTCTGTAGCATTGGATTTCGTCTCATTCTTACAAATGGTTCCTCAGTAGTAATAGAAGCTTTTGGAGTAGAAAGATTACTTGTAGACACCTTTGGCACTGAATCATCAATGACCCGGAATTGTATAGGAATCCCTAATTGTTCATTTGAATTTTTTTCCACGTAGGGTTCTTCTGAGGGATGGAATAAATTACGATGTGGTGGAATGAGAAGTTGCTCTTGTTCCGCTTCCGAAAGTTGATAGAGATAACCACCAAATTCATTTTTATCGTTGTCATCAATATTTTGAGACTTTTT
This sequence comes from Arrhopalites spinosus, assembly GCA_034700945.1. Taxonomy (NCBI): domain Eukaryota; kingdom Metazoa; phylum Arthropoda; class Collembola; order Symphypleona; family Arrhopalitidae; genus Arrhopalites; species Arrhopalites spinosus. Next base: position 46,671 of record JAQIVZ010000286.1, read on the forward strand.
GTAGTCCTTTAGATAGTAACCCCAAAGTCGAGCTAATTCAGTGATATTTTTTTTGGCTACATGAAGTACACAAAATATATGAACTAGATTAGAAGTTAATCTTGATATTAATTTATAATAGTGAACAAATGATTTTATAAAATATTTTGTTATTTGTATCCATGTGGGTAATTTTGTAGCACCTTACGTGATTTACGTGGACCATTATCAAAATCAACTAATGGTACCATGAAGAGCATTTCTGTCGCAGATCTTTTTATATATACAGCACACACTTTAGCCAGATTACTTCGAAATGTTTCAATGTCACAATTTCTTCCAGCCTGGTTTGGACTCACTAAATTTAGACTAGTCAACATTATCAGAACAGTTAAAGTGAAGCAGCCATGTAATGAATTCCTCTGAGCAAGTGTCCTTAGAATCATCTATCAAAAAATTTCCACATTAACATCTTTGAAATTTTAATCAGTGAATAATAATCAGTGATCAGCTACATTTTGCAAAAAAACTACTCCAGGGAAATATAATGACAAGCATAGAAAAGAGGATGGAATTTTCAAAAAATTGTTTTATACAATTAAAATCAAACATCACAATGAAAACTTGCAATTAACATCACGTAGAGAAATACCCTTGCTAAGTATAACATGCCTCATTAAAAAATTAGTAATTTATGATGTGTCAACTTACCTCAAGAATTCGTCTGATATCAAAAATATAAATTGTTTGTTTTCACAAGTCTACCCAATTAAAAAAAATAATTGTCTTAACTAAGACAAGCAATTTAAATATTAAAATGATAAAAATGTAGAAAATGGCGTCCTCGAACTCTTCAACTACTCACAACAATCATACTCGACTTGTTTCTCATAGCATGTACTAAATATATTATAGGCATATATGAAGCAAATATGATTAAACTATATATATGTAAAAAAAATTATGTCAGAAAGCTTATTAAATTTAACCATAACCTTCCTATAAGTATATGTTATTTGCATTACCATGTTTGATATTTATGATTAACACAAGCTAAGACCATAGTTTCTTTTATGTATTATATGTATATCAAGTACTCACATAGTTCTTAAAATAACGTGCATGTATTGATAAACGCACAAAATCTCATATGTCCACAAGACACATTACGTACAACAATTGTTTTTATCGTCATTTCAAATATTTACTACTCAAAACAGCAAACAGACTATACGGATATAAATGAGGATTGTCGTCATTATACTGCTCAAATATAAAAATACATGTGCCAATTCCATATCGATATATCCCCATTATGGAAAACAATTCCCCTCGTACAGTATGCCATATAATAAAAAAAACTTATTCATAGAAATATGAGGACAATGAATTAAATACATGGCGAATATTATGCAAAGAGAAAAGAATGTGAGTCTTGTATTTATGTACACAGGAAGTTTCATTAATGTACTACGTGGCCTCTAGAGAGTCCGGGAATTGCCGAAGGGAAGGCAGGACAAAATAAAAAGGTAATCAATCCAATTGTAGACATCTTATAAAAAAAAATTGTTTCATTTTTTTAATTATTTCGTAAGAATAGCTACAAAAAAACAACACGAATGCTTTCTCTTTCACTTTCTCGTTTCATGTACCTATTAATGTGAGAATAAAGAATTTTCTATTGACTAACAAAACTTTTGAGGTTGAAAAAAAGGAGTTGTATGATAAATTATTATTGTAGATTTAAATGACAAATTTATCTAAAGACGCCACATATTTTTTAAAAAATAAAATTTTAAATACATGAAAATTTGCTCAGAATGTTCAACAAGGGTTTTTATCCAAATATTAGGACTATCTCTGGACTCCACTCTACGATTATAGATTCGTCTCATATGAAATTTTTTCTTTGTAAATGCGTCCTATAATTTACGCAAGCCAATAAGTGGACAGGCAGAGAAAAAAAACTATGTATAAATAATATACTTATGGAATAAATTTCTGAAGACATAACCACACCGTATAAATATACTATGATATATGTATAATACATAACATTATTAGTTCAGGTTTGCTGTATTAAACATTGTTTATACATGCAGTTCCATTAAAATAATTTAACATGTTGTTTTACATTATAATATGTAACTAGTTACATTCCAAATCCAGTATATAATTTTTTGTTATATGGAATTGTAGGCTTTCATACAATTAAAATTACATGATAATTTTTTCTTCTATTCCGTGACAGCAGAGGCAACTTTAGCGGCTGTTGGAATCGGTGCTGACGGGACGATGGTGGTAACTCTCTTTTGAGACAAATTGATTTTATCTCCTAAGCTTAGTGCCATCCCCTAGTTTTTTTTTTTTAAAAAAAGTGTTTCATTTCACAGGAAGTCGTACACACAAGTTCATAAAAATAATTTCTCAATAACAAAATGATTCATTACCTGGCTTTTCGCCCTAATGCGAATATGACCAGTTACTGGAGCATTAGGATTCTCAATGGATTTTTCAATGCTTAGATTAGCTAAGGCATCCTCTCCAAAGATGGATTTTGCATATAAGGTAGCTGCCATAAAGCCACAATCTCCAACCAAAGCCTTTTTGATTATAACATTATTAATTACTTTGTAAATTTTTTTCAAAAATAACAATTACAATAACATACACACCGTGTATATAAATAGATGTGATTCAATAAAAATAATGTGACAATAAATTCGTACTTTTTCCGGTGTGAGACACTGCATATTGGTTGATTTTACCAAGTGTTGAAGGTAATGATGTAAATTGGTGATTGTTGTATTCACGCCAACCTAAAAAATTGAAAACAAACAAAATGTTTTTCAGAAACTCTAATCTGATTGGATAAATAATTTAAGGTGTGGAAAATCATTCATCCTTTCTGTATGAATGGAATGTTTAATTCCAACTTAAATTCTACAACGTTTAAACTAGACGCACCTTATTCTCCCATTCGAATTCAGCCCACATGGCACGGAACTCTGCATCAGTGCAGCTGGCCGGCACAATGTAGTCCATTATGTCAATATGAATGTCTATAAAAATGAAATAAGATTATATTTATTTAGAGATGGAGAATTATAAATGAATAATTTCTTATCTAAAATTTGAATAAAGTTATTTACCACTCATCACAACAACATTTCGGTCAGAGCCAGCACCACTAACGTCGTAAACTATTTATAAAAAAATAGGTAATTGTAAATCTTTTTTGTTTTTCAAAATATTATACCCATAAGCCATAAATAATAGTTAAATAATTGGTATCAGTATGAAAAATAACTCGTCTTTTATTCATACCAATATTTCCGAAAATCACTCCATTCTCAGTGGATGCAACTTTAATGCTTGCTCGGATGTTGGTAAAATCACGAGGGCCAAGAATAACGGCAGGAGGTCTTTCAACTAATTTCAAATCTCCAAGCTGTAATTTTTTCCAAAAAAATTAAATTAAGGTAAATAAAAAGTGAAATAATGAGAATTAAAGTGTCAAAGTGATAGACTTACCGTAGCCAACTCAAGTGTACAGTTTTGAAGGGTATCATCTATTATGTACAAAGTCAGAAAATGGTTTTAAAAATATGTTCGAGACATGAGATAAAAATATTAATTAACAAGATTACATGACATATAAAGTAATAACTGAACTTACTAGTTTGATTAACTAACAAGACATCTAAAACAATATCAAATTGATTCACATTTATGTACGCTTCTGAATAAACTGGATCTGAAAATCCTGTCAATTGTGTCACTTTGCTGAGTTTGGACGAGGAAAACTATAATAACCACAACGGAACACAAAAAATTAATGACACTTCCCCAACCCAATTAAATGTAAGAGTCAATATTTGTTGACATTATTCTTTGTCACTTACGTCAGAATCATCTCGTTTAACATCAACTCCAACAGCTTTACTCAAACTGGACTCAAACATGTCATCTCCGTTGACCATATCCGAGCGACTCATTAATTGAGCAAAATCGATTGGATCATCTGGTTGAATAGTGACATTTTTCTTTTTCTTGGCTTTGGTATTGGCGGCTTCATATTCCGATTGCTCTTTGAGCATTAAAGCGAGAGAATTTCGACACTCTTCAGTGAATACTTTTGATAAAGTGTCATTCTTGTCCGCTAAGACTCTTATGCACAGGAGAATTCTGTCCACATCATCGGAAGTAATAGGTTTAGCTGGAAGACCTATTTAAATAACAATTACAACACATCCATCAAATACACTGTCTTTAATAGTTTTAATGAATGAATGAATAATACAACATCGCATAAAATTATGTAAAATAAACTCATGTAGTCGAACAAATAATAAAACACAACAAATCAAAAGTACAAACCTGATGTTCCGAGTCGAATCATTGAAGACATAATAAACATTGCTTCTGCCGTTATTTTATTCTTGAAGGACTCTGAAAGGGATGCTTCTTCAGAAACAAGTCGTCGGATCATTTTAGTGAGGGAAGCAGCAAGAGCTGCTCCTATGAAAAAATCTCCTTCTAAAAGGTGTTTCCGCAACGATGGTATAGTATCATCCTGTAAATAATAAAACAAAAACGTGTATAAAATTTTGTATGTTGAAGATGAAATAATAATATTTATTCAACAAAATTTTTCGTGTATACCTTTTTAACTGTCTGTGTCATTGAGAACGCAGACTGTGTGGCATATGTTCCATCAGATGTGACAAGTCGAGAGGATTGACTTTTATCTGTTGCTGGTTTTGATGTAGAATTGTCCTTGTCCTCAGGTTCTACACCACTTGCTTTCTTCAACTCTGATTCTACCAAAGGCAACTATTGAAATATAAGAGAATATAATTAAATTAAAAGGAAATATTACAGTTGTTAGTTACATCAAGTATACATCAAGAAAAAAATATAGTAAGCAAACTGTCTACAAAGAAAACTAAGAGTTTTTAAACTTACGTCTCCTAAACATGATTTGATTTGATTGACAACCGTCTCAATATCATTTTTACCCGTACTAAATTCTCCTAAAATCCATACTGTAGACCGTAGAATTTTGGAAGATTTAATTGATGGGAAAACTTCTCTGTAAACCAAAGACATTTGATGTTACAAAAATTCATCAGAATCATACAACTTTTTTTGCGTGTCTATGTAAATAAATAACGGCATCATTTTATATTTTATAAGTTAAATATTCCAACTTACAAAAGTTTTTCTACAATGATGGAGGTTAATGTAGGAAATTTTTGAACAGCTTCACGTAAAAATAAAAGAACATCTGAGGCCGCTAATTCATTTGTATCGGAGAGAAATTCTACCAAGACTGGAATGATACTTGTTGCAACATCGGGAAACTATTAAAGAGAATAAGCCGATTAAATTTATATTTTTATTTTGTTTTTGTTTTTGGGTAAATAAAATTTTTAGAAATTTTAATATTCTTGTTTTCACTAACTTTGACACAGCACTGATGAAGTGTGCGGACTAGTAGTTAATATTTGTAACAAAAATAAATAAATTCAAATTCTCCTTCATATTAGTCCAGTGTATATTATTTATACATGATCATATAAATCATTTTATGAATGTTGTTGACTTAATTGTAAAAATATAAATACCAAGGAGTTGACGATATTTGCCAGTGTCATCGTGTTCAACAGAATCATGAGTTCTGCCAACTTCTTTGCGTAAGAACAAAACTGCCTCACTCACAGTCCGAGAAGTAAGCCATTCCAAGGCTAAATTGAGCGTCTTTCTTCTAACTTCCAAATCAGGAGACGAAAGAATTCTGAGAATATCCATTACTAAGTCCTCCATAACTTTGTCACTGTACTGATGTTCCCTTAGTAAAGCCAATCTTTCCAAAACTATCAGTTTCACATTATTGTCACTTTCTTTTACAATGAGGTCTATGTAACATGTTGCAGCAGCCTGGAACACACAAAAAAGAAAAATAGGCACATTATTTTTTTATGTACATACACATACAATGACATACATGTACCATAGATAAATCAAATATTGTATACTCACGCGTATAGCTGATGGAGCATTTGACAACGTAACTAAAGTACCAGCGGATTCATAGCGGACAGCTGAGCTATTGGATGTCAGCATATTATAAATACAACGTATAAATTTTCCTCTTTCACTCGGATTGTGATGACAAACCTTTGAGAATAATTAAATAAATAATTAATATAATGCGTATGTTGACAATGTAATTTTCTTGAAGATAAAATGAAGGTAAACCTTGTATATAAGTTCTACAATGACGAGTTGAAGAATGTCACCAAAGCTTCCTACTTGATCCAGAAAAGATGTTAAGTATGAAAGAGCACGATGTTGATCCACCTGAAGGAGCATTAAAAATGCGTTGCGTCGACATGCCATATCTTGTTCAACCTCCAGTAGATTAGAAACGATTTCTGGAGCATCAGGTATTAGGTTATCAAAGTTCCTGGAAAGTACAAAATATTATAATTAAGTATTTGGGAGAATGCACAGTAGGGAATTAAATTAAAAGAACAAAACATACTTATAAATAGTAAAGATGGCAAGCACAGCATTTCGGCGTACGTAGGCATGACCTTTATATCAAAATGACAAAAATAGTTAAATAATTTCAGAAACGAAAATCGATATGAACATGAAATGTGTAATAATAGGTAATCATTTTCAAGCAATCTAAATTAACTCACGGTGTTCCAAACAATCCCTAATGACTGGCATTAAAGGTTCTAAAAGTTCTGGTTCTCGTAGTTTGCACAAAAAGCGAAGTGTTGAGCCCCTGATAAATTCATTGGGGTGTTGTAAATCCTAAATTGTGAAATAAAACATACATTTAAATTTCAATTAAGTACTTTTTAAAAACCAGTACCCTAGTCAGTTAACTTTTGAGTATAGTTTTTCTTTAAAAAAAACTTTTAAAATAAAAGTTTACCTTTCTATATGCATCACAAACTAGAATCATTTCATGCAGCAATTTTCCATCCGGAGATGTTTTCGGTACAATTTCCCAAAAGACCAGTAATAATTTTTTGATTGTATGGTCCTATAGAATTGAAAACAACAAAAGAGAAATTGTAAGAATCTACATAAACTTCATTGACAGCTGGTGACAGTTGTGTATTTACATATTTGTCAGAAAATGGTTGTAATGGAATTGTCATTCACATGTACAAAATTTATTTAATGTCATTAAAATCATGATTGTACACTCACTTGTAATGGTAAGACAAATCTTATAATTGTCATGAGTAGACCAGGTAATTTCTCTCCACTAAGAATCATAAATATAACTTTCTTGAGAGCTTCAGTTTTTGCTTTAATGTCCCCTTTTTCTGTAAAGAATAGAGAGAAAGTGAACATGAAATTATGAGAATTATTGACATGATACCTTTCAAATATTTGACATGCCGGTCCAAAGTCGATATTGTCAGACAACTGTCAATGATGAGAAAAGAAACTTACCTAGATCCATTCGAAGCTTGAGTTCACTTGGCTGCTCCGCCTCACTCGGAAAATTAATTAAAGTGTAACACGGTGGTTCCATCGAGTTAAAATTACTTCGATCTCTCATCTTGACGGATGTTAAGAATTAAATAAATAACAATAATATGGTCTTTTGACAAACTGCTAAAGCTCAATTTCGTTGACCGTCTGTAATGTGTTCTACACACAACAAGACGTGGATTTTACAACACCTCCTTGTCAGCTCAATTATATTAGTCCACAACTCTCTATAAACAGTCAGGGATGATTTTATTCCGTCAAAAACCGAAAAAATCTCTCCCAATTTATCCCCGTTTCCAACTTAATTTCTCAGATGAGTTGGCTGTAGTAGTACGGAGGGGGGATTAGTAGATGGAACAAGTCTGGCCTTATCTTTTCTTGCGGTTATTTTTTTTAAAAAAAAGTATGATAATTATGATGTCAGTGTATTGTACATTTCTGACTAATTTGACTTGGGTCTGAGTTTAACGGAGGAGAGAAAAGATTAGTCCTCAATTGTGCTGTTTAAAACCTTTTACATGGTATACATTTGATCAGAAATGACAGGGTAAGCCTCATCAACATTATCATTCACAAGAAATATGATATTTAAGTTACAAATTCCGCTAATTCTCATTTTAATGTGTTACAAATACTCCAAGTTGTAGCATGTAAACTTCCTCTTGAATTAACAAAAACAAATATTTTATCCATGTACAGACATGTCATTTCGAGGAGACCCGGAACCCCTTGGACTCCGTTAGCAGAATACTTTGTTGTTGTAGGTTATTCGACGAATGCTCAAAGTAGGTTTTTGAAATTATTCTTGACTGTTAAAATTTAAATGGTTCAAATAAAAAAATAATGTTGATATAAATGTATTCATGCTTTATGTTTTTTATTGTTATCTAATAATGTTTTAGAAGGAGGGGTCAGCTGTGGGAAGAGTAAGAAACTATGTTCATTCTTTTCTTGAATAACCATAATTTGACCAGTTTTCTCAATTAATGTGCAACGTTATAACATTTATGACTTATTCTAATAATTGTCTTTCTTTTATTTTAGTTTTACAACGATTTCCGACAAAGGACTGGCAAGACTTTCCCTTCAAAGATAACATTGAAGATGTAATGTCATTCTACTTTATTTACATAATTTTGTGAATTGTAGCATGAGTTGACAGTCTGTGAATTTGTCAATATCATATTTCTTTAATTTACGTTTTGAATTCATTGTGTTACTTGTCTTGTAGTTTTGTCAACCGGTGGGTTGGTCATTATCGACGGAGAGACAGGAGCCAAAGTTTTTTCCTTTTGTGCTTTCTGATCAAATTGGAAGTCGCCAGTATTGTGGTTGCTTGGCATTCTATGAACCCGTTGCAATCACACCGGCAAAGCCCATCGATGAGGAAGAAGAGACTGAAAATGGGACGGACAGTCTCAACAGATCATTTAGTATCGTTGGGAATGGTGCCTCTACACCACATACAATAATGTATGCACCCAAAGCTCTTCTCATCATCTCACGATTACAGTATACGGAAGCATTTCGGGTAATGTTCAGCCCCATTCTTTGTCGAATTATTCCAAATTTTACTGTTCTAAAGTTGTATATTGACTAACATTTGTGTGTGTACCCATAATTTAGCAATGTTTGGGGACAATATACACTGTTCACTTTGAGAGGATGGATACACCTCTTGAAGTTCTTGTTGGGAATTTACTCGGTCACGTTTATGTAATACATGTTTTTTTTGAACTCTACTCATTTCATGCTGATTTACTTTTGGATCATGTAATCAAAAACTTTTCCCGTAATTTATGTAGGTACCACCGTCGGGCGGTCCTCAAGTCAGGTCAGTAGAACAATGTCAATTATGAAGGTGTAGTTGAAGGTACATTGTACATTGTATCGTGATTTTGATGGATTTTCTTTTTATTTCAGATTTAGTATCGGTGGAGGCGACAGACAAGCTCTTCAGCCTCCAATGAATGCTTCAATACCGGTCACAAACACTTGTGTTGCACAGTTGTTTCAACTCTTGGGTCAGTATTAACAATAAAAGAGAGTATCCATTAAAACTATGTCTTGAGCTTGAAATAATTTTCCACTTTTCTTTTTTGTATTTCAGGAATTAATAACGCATTAATATTATTTTGTGCTGTGGTGAGTAATATATGAGATTGTTAAAAATATACTTACAGGACAGTACAAACATAAATTATATTTTTCTAGTTATAGTCTTTTAATTTTTTTTCCCGTCTATTCTGAATTCTTAGATGACGGAGCATAAAATTATTTTTCATTCCAAAAGTATAACAAGACTGAATGACGCTTGTCACGCCTTGAAATCACTAATGTACCCCTTTGAGTTTAGGTACATATATTTTCATTCATTCATTTAATCATGACCATTACGGCCGTTAATCGTGTATTTTAATATTTTTATTTCAACGTTTAGCCACACATATGTTCCCCATCTTCCAGCCTCAACTCTTGACGTTTGTGAGTCTCCTACGCCATTTATTTATGGTGTTCACTCGTCTCTACGGAGCGAATGCACTGGCTTGGTATAACTACATTCATTTTAATACATATTATGTATAATTTCAGAGTTTAGAAATATAGAAAAATATATATCATGTGATTCGTTTGAAAATTTTAGATTGACGTAATCATTGCCGACTTGGATGGAGGTACTTAAAATTTGCATTTACTAATTCTTTCATATTAATAATGAGACAACTACTTTTGAATGTTTAACGATAATGTTTCATGACTAAATAATAGGTTCTATCTCTGTACCTGATGGTACATCAATTCCTTTACTACCAGAATCTCTACGTTCAACAATTAAAGATCAGTTGGCAATGGTTCTTCATCCTGAATTAAGTAGTGCGGATTATGCTTTCCCACCATTAGCATTAAAACCATCCGTTCAATTTCAAACAGATAAAGAGATTAGAGCAATATTTTTGCGAATGATTGCCCTTTTGTTTCAAGGTAATTTAATATTCTTTACATTTACACTTATAATGCAGAATAATATATTCCGGGTGTGTTTTATACAATCACTTTATATTTTTGTTGAACTACTACATACAAAGAATCTTAATGAGCTTAATTGACATACTATTTATGTATTCAAGGTTATCGATCTTGTCTCGTTATAATTCGTATTCATCCTAGACCAGTGATCAAATTACACAAGGTAACAAATATAATTTCTTACGGAATATATTGTCAGAAATGAATTTCTGACATCTGTACCCTTTTGCCATTACCCGTATGTGAGTTTGAAATTTATCCTTTTATTTTTAGGCAAAATTTTTATGTCAGCAAGGTCTTATTGGTGATGAATTTGTTGGAAGATTATTGGATTGTATGTTTTTCGGAGATTTTTTAAAGGAGAGGGGTAAGATTTTTTTTCTTTTTAAGTTTCTTTTTTATGAATGCTGTTATGCATTGCATGTTGTAATCTAAAACTATGAAACAATGTATATGATTGAAATTTGACAGGTTGTCCATGGCGTCCTTGTGATATTTGGGATGAGGGTAAGAACATTACTTATCTTGATTACATCGAGTCTGTATTTTTTATATACGCTAATTGGAACTTTGAAAGTACATATAATAACTACATGAAATTTGTAATTTATTTCTTGATTGATTTTTAATATCTGTAGTTCATAATTTACTTCCCGATCAATTAAGAGCTGAAGCCAATGACTCAAAGCTGGTGATGGCAAATATTCAAGTGAGCAAGTGTTTTTATCGAATTATATAATATGACTTCATATGTTATCACAAAGTATTACTTTCATCACAGCTATAACTTTTATTTTATGAATTCTTTCAAAGGAAATTGCCCAACAGTTGGCATTAAATGAAAATCCAAATTCACAGCCATATGTGCCTAAAATAATTAAACCACCGGAGGGGGCCTCTGCAAGAATTCATTCGCCAGCATTTCCTACTATTAATGCTTCTCTTGTCGAAGAAATCATGCACGAAGAAATGGCAAAACAGCGATTGCCGAGGTTGAACATTTAATTTATATTGTTATATTTTTAAACTTGATTTTAACTGACATTTTAATAAACTCTGAAATGTCTCTTTCCTCTGTTTTTAGTTACTCAACTATACCAAAGCACAATCAACCTAGAATAGTACCTACTGGTCCAAATATGGCTGATATTTTTGAAAAACGCAAACAATTAATGGATAATTCAGCTCGTCGATTGGAGGTGAGAACATGTGTTATTTATTTGTCTCCAGAAAGTTCCGATGTATTTTCTGACTTTGTGTCAAGTCCTTATATGGAATGTTTGTTTGTTTTAGGTGTTGCGCAATTGTATAAACTGCATCTTTGAAAACAAGATCTCCGATGCTCGTAAGAGTATTCACGCCGTCATTCGAGCATTGAAGAGCCATGCAGCAAAGCTGGTGAGTGTTTTTCATTATAAAATAATAAATGAGCCAGTAACATATTAACCTTGATTTTGTCACTATATGAATAATCGCATCTAATAGGTACTTTGCCAAGAACTAAGTCATCATATAACAGGAAATAAAGCCATGTTAGAAGCGCAACAATTTGACATGGTACATACGATATTTAATAATATTTATGAATTAGATGTTGTTTGTTTTAAATTTTTTTTATAATAACGTCCAATAATTTGTTTTCTTTTTTAAATAAAACTAACAGGTTGTCAAATTAATGCACTGTGCTCTACAAGTAAGTTCTATTAAAAGTCTAATCATGTAAAATGTCAGTTACAAAGATGACAGGAATTAATTGTGTTTGCAGGACAATACAAAGATGGATTACTACGGTGTAGCGGCAGCAATGCTCCCTTTAGCTACCTCTTTTTGTCGTAAATTATGTACAGGAGTGATTCAATTTGCATATACTTCTATTCAGGTATTGTTGAATAGATTAAAAAATTTCACAATATGCGTTAATACACATACTCCTGCTCCAGTTTATGTTATACAAAAAGAAATAATTGTATAATTGTTTGTTAACTATTAGGATCATCCTGTTTGGAAAAATCAACAGTTTTGGGAGTCTTGTTTCTATTCGGATGCTCAAAAAGAAATCAAGTCACTATACTTGCCCCGTGTTGAAAGTTCTCTAAGCTCTCTACATAACAATAATTATTCCGTGATCTCGAATTCAGAGGTGCAGTATAAACATTCATTTATTTAAGTTTGTTTTTTCTTTATTCCTTCACCATTACAATGTAACTTTAATTTATCTTTTTTCTTAATTGTGCTTTTAAGCTTAAGTATTATAAATAATTATAATTATAAATTGATTTCAGCAGAAGAAGGATCATCAAATAGGATACAAACTAAGTGAATTCACAGCACTAGAAATAGCTGCTGAACAGTTAAGACTGCCACATGATCCCGGTAAAAAATATGCTCCAAGTTTAATTTTTTTCGTGTTGAATATGTTAAAGTATTTTTTTGTTGTAATATTCATATTGTTGTCTATGTACTTGCAGATACTACTAACGAATTACAAAATCGTGAAGAATCAACCATTTACAGTCAAGCAATCCATTATGCAAATCGAATGGTTTATCTTCTTGTTCCCTTAGACACACCATCAAGAAGACGAAAAGAAGTGAATTACAATGACGACGATAGAATGAGCAATCTTACAAGGTTTGTTATATATCCTACATAACTGTTTCCATATTCCTAAGATTACTGGTATAGTGTCTTCCTTTTGCCCACAGTGTGGCTGAGAGTGACAGTGTTGAGGCGGCTTCAGCCATGCTCGATGACAAAGATCCCGTTGTAGAGTGTCGCTTAACTGTCATTCGGTTTGTCAATAAGTTTGTGGATCATGTCTGTAACGAAGGTGGAGTTACCAAGAGTCATAAAGAAGGTATTAATATGTGAAAGTTTTATATTTAAGTTAACTTATCATTAGTAGTAATCAATTTTATGTGTGTATTAATTTGAAATTAATTAATTTTAATGTAATTTAAATTTTTTAGCATTAGAAGCAATGATACCTGGCGTTGTGGATATGCATCTCGAAACTCTGGAAGCCGTTCATCGAGAATCGAAAAGATTACCCAAAGTTCAAAAGGTATGGGTCATATTATGTCAATGTATTCTTTGGATTTTTTCAAGTATTAGATGGCTCATTAAATACTTTCATGGTTGTTCATTAGCCAAAGATTCTTGCACCAATGCTTCTCAATGGAGAATGGGTCATGGATAGTTTGCGAGTATAGTAAGTAGTCAAAAATTTAACGTTTCAAATTTAATTTGACTATGGACAAAGTATGTTCTACAATCACTATGTTTGTTGTTTATTTCTTTTAGTTTGCTACCCGATGGACGAGAAGGTTTGTAAAATTATGCTTGCCTAAATTATGAAATCTGTATATTGTTATATTCACCTCTCTAAAAGTAAGTACAAACAACTAAATATAATTATTTCAGATTCAACTGGAGGAATGGCTGGTGGTCCTATTTTATTGCCTGCCGAGGGAGCTATTTTTATTACAAATTATCGTATTGTTTTCAAGGGAGCACCTTGTGATCCTTATGGTACGAATCAAATTTAATCAAATGATTTATATTTTATAAATTCAATAAAGTGAAAATTTTATTATGATTTAATTTGAATAAATTTATTTCCACAGCTTGCGAACAGGTCATAATTCGTTCGTTTCCCATAACATCTCTAACAAGAGAAAAACGTGTGACTGTACAATATCTTGCTCACTTGGACCAAATTTTACAAGAAGGAATTCAACTTCGCTCAGCAACTTTTCAGGTTAGTACATGTCAATCAATATACGTTTTGTAGTAATGAATTACTACGAGTTATTTTACAGTGAGATTGTATACAAGTTTTTTGTATGATATTTCGTGTAGTTGATGAAACTGGCGTTTGATGAAGAAGTTCCGAGTGAAAGCATTGAAACCTTCAGAAAGGTAATACATTTACATGGTTTGTAGACTGTTGCTAGAACTTTTACTCTTTTTGTATGAAACATGGACACAAATATTGTATTTTGTAAATAATAATTATTCTTTAATTAAATTTTTTTACACGATTCAACCAAAAAAAGATGATCAATAAACTACGTCATCCCAGTAGCATCTTCTCCTATTTTGCATTTGCAGAACAAACTATCACTCCTCCAATTTCTAGACCCGAAATTAAAGATAAAAACAGTACTCTCAAGTAAGATGATCTTTTATCATTCTATTTTATTACGTATAGTCTATGAGTACACGATATGTAATCTCCATGCAAGTACATGGATTCGAATAATTTACGTTGTTGTGTTTCACCTTGTTAGGGGTTTTGCGAAGAAAACTTTTATGAAAACTGCCAAACGGGTTGGCCTAAAACCAAAGCAATCTTCATCCACCAAACAAAAATATGTCTTCAGAACGTGGGCACAGGTGAGAAATCATTCATCATCAAAATTGTCATTCTGTGATATATATGCAGAGCTCTTTGTATTTTATTCTCGTCTACCAGCATACATAAAAAAACTGTATACTTATTATGTTTTATGTCTATTGTGGTACAGGGAAATGGAGGAACGTTACCTGCAAGCACGAAATATGTAACGAGCCCTTCAAAACCATTATCTATAAACAGAGACAACCCGGATGGTGATGCCTTATCTCGTAAGATTTTCAGACCATCTATTTCGTACAAAATCTTCCTCTTTTTTTGTGAATGAATTCTTTTTCAATTGGGTGTGGTTGTGAATGTTTGTTTTTGTCTCAGTTTATTGCAATATTTTTATTGTGCTCGTTAGTATATATAATTTTCATTAAATTTTCAATTAACTAAATTAAAATTTTAACCCTAAACCACTCCTAATCAATTTTTCATAGGACACCTACAAATTCTGTTGATAGAAACATGTTGAAATGTTTTTTTAAACGTGCAAAATTTTTGAACCATCAAGGATTTTTTTCTGATTTTTTTGTGGCTTCATTTCAACTAATCATGTGCGTTTTAATTCTTTCTAACAATTTTAGTTGGTTCAGTTGGCTCTCTCTCTCAGGATGGTAAGTTTTATTTTCCATCAGGTTCAAAACTTTAAAACAAAATTTAAGTAGCTACAACTTTCTTTTACATGAAAATTAATTTGAGCCACTTGAGTTGCTTGCTTTGCTATATAAATTAATTAAAAAAATTGTTAGTATTATTACGATGGATTTAATTTTTAAGATACATTTGGTTCAAAAATTACAGTGTCTGATGATGAAAATCATCATGCTCCATTACCTCCAGTATTCTCAGCTACTGGATTCGATTCAAAAAGTTTAGAACGTATTATGGAGAGGAGTTATTACAAAGACTATAAAAGAATGGGTTTAGGCTCTCTCAATAAATCTGGGACAAACTCCACTTCATCATCATATTTGAGTAAAGCGGAGTCTTTTAGGTAAGCATTGATTTTCATTATTTATTAGAAATATCATATTTCAAATATGATTGACACTATAGATTGTTGCTTAATAATCAAAAGGTGAATATAAAACAATACGATTAATTTTACTTTTAGAATCTCTCACCTAAATTCAGCGTATGCTGTTTGCCGTTCCTATCCCGCACTCCTTGTCGTTCCAAACGCCATTAGTGAAGACAATTTGAAAAAAGTTGCCAGATGTTATCGTGGTAATCGTTTTCCTGTTATAACATGGAAACATCCGAGAACTCGTGCTTTATTACTTCGGGGTGCAGCTTTCAATACCAAACGTGTCATGGGTATCTTGCGTGGAAATCAACAATATGCAGCAGGTATGTTAAACTTGATTTTGTTGATCCATATATCATTCCATTAGAACATCATGTATTTCATAGGAGAAAGTTCGTCAAATTGTGTTAGTAATTCCATTTTTATTTTATTTTATAATTTATTAGGTGGTGGTACTAATGAAATTCATACGACACATGCCGAACAAGAAATGTATCTTCGGGCTATTTGCAGTTGTACCCCATTGGCCATGGTACGGCAAGGTTCTACTTGGGGCACTTGTGATAGGGACAGTGTTCTGAGTGACAGTTCATTTGGACATATAACGTCCAGTGTCAGTCTTCTCTCAAGGAATCAATCTTCTGGACAATCAACATTAGGAAAACCAAAAGGAGAACAATTAACTCCATCAAGTGAAAGAAAGACAGCAGGGGCTCGACTTGCCAAAGCCTTTGCTTTCACTACCATGAGGTATGGGTAAGTGACATTTCTCCAAGCGAGTTTTTTTCACTCAAAAAATTCTCTCACGCTTTCTACCAGCACATGCACTTAATCTTGACTAACAAAAATGTCAACTCTAAATTTAATTCCTAGAGAAATTCTTTAGACAACATTCACTAATAAAAATGTCTTGTGACTATAAAGATACTAATATGAATGATATAGTCGAAAAAAGTAACTTTCTTTCTTCATTAATATACAGATTTGTTACGTGTTAATGTGACCAAGAAAGTATCTGCTTCGTAAATATTTTAAAACGTTTTACAGTCAAAGTTTTTCAATATCCAACGAGTGGTGTGTGCTATGAAAGTACTTTGAAAGAGAAAGCGAGTGAAAGTAACTGGGTTTTCGAGGAAGCTCACTCTGATTTCTACTGTTTTATTTCTAAAAATCGTTTTTTAAATGCTCGAGTAGTTTGAAAAAATAGATGTAATAAAATTATTAGAATTTTTTATTTTTAGTTTAAACTTTACAGTAGTATATCTATCGTTTGTAACAACTTTTTCACTAATATTGTTTGTATTATTAACATGAAAGCTTGCATGTTCCGATTTCTTTTGTACTATATTCTAAAGTGAAAGAATTTTTTGTAATGACAGGAATAGTGGGGGTAAAAGCTACAAGACTTGGATGGCACCAAAACCACGTAAACCAGTGACACTTGAGGCTTCGAACAATGGTCCAGCGTACAAAAGCACTCCATTATTAAAGAATGAGACATCAGATGGTTCTGTTGCAGAACAGTTCAATAGACCAAAATGTAAAGCAGCTTTGTATATTTTTGGCAAAAAATCTCAAATCAAAGTTAGTGTCACAATAATCTATTTATTTATTTAAATACAAATTTAATCATTTGATCTGTGGGACTTAATGGGATTTATATTTGTGGTAGGGTATCAAACCGGATGCCCAAGGAAAAATTATTTATGTACCAGTGGACATGTATGAAGTCAAACATTTGAGAGCGTCATTCAAGAAACTCATGAGGGCTTGCGTTCCAAGCAACGTGATGACAGATCCGGAGACAGGCTACCTCAAGTCTGTTGAAAATTCAGAATGGCTTCAACAATTAGCCTGCACTCTTGACATTGTTAAGAATATAGTCGACGTAATTGAAAATCAGGGATCATCTGCTATGCTTTGTTTTGAAGAGGGGTGGGACTTCACGACACAGGTATATGTACATTTTTTTCTGTATTGTTAAAAATTAAAAATACTTAAAATATTAACAAAGAAAGATTTTAAGCTATTTATTTTGAATTTGATAAAGGTTTCATCATTGAGTCAATTGGTAATGGACCCATACTATCGAACATTGGAAGGATTTCAGACCCTCATTGAAAAGGAATGGCTAGGATTTGGTCATCGTTTCGCGAGGCGTAATAACATGACAGGAAGTGATGGACCATCTACGAATACTACGTTTGCTCCTGTATTTATTCAATTTTTGGATCTTGTACATCAGGTATTTTCCTTCATTCAGTCAGACGTACATATTTCTACTATTTTGGGTTTTAATTTCATTCGTTATATTTTCAGTTTATGAGGCAGTATCCGTATTCGTTTGAATTTAGTGATTATTACATTAAATTTCTGGCCTATCATTCAATCTCAGCGAGATTTCGTACATTTCTTGCAAGTGAGTTCTTAACGTCTTCATTTAATTATTTATACTTTGCTTAGTTTACATTCTGTAGTCATTTAATTCTTAATTTCATCTCTTTACTCTATTGCAGATAATGAACTAGAACGAGTTGAGTATGGTTTCATGGCTCAAGATGACAAAAGAGGTAACAATTATTTTCAAAGACGCACAACTTAATTAAAGAATACCAAAAATTAAATGAATAAAATCTGGAATGTAACGAATTGTTGTACCTAATAAACAAAATGTTTCATTACAGGTTCACTTCCAAGGCCCTATAAAATAGTTGACACAAGTTCTGACGATAAGAATCTGTACACATGTAAGCTTAACCTCATTTATAGATTTAAATTAGGTAGATGAGTTACTTTGGAAAAAATGTACATGGTAATGAATGAGACACTTTTTTTACATGTCAGCACGTACTTTAGGTGGTAACTGCCAACAACACAATCTTGGACAGTCAATTTTTGATTATATTGACAAGAATCATGCCAAGTCTGCAATGTTTTACAACTTCTTGTACCAGAAAGATAACAAGGTAAATTTTAGTGCATTTTAATTGACACAAATTACAAGTGTTGTCACAACAAAGCTTTTTTTGAAAATATCAATGTGTATTTTTGATATGAATTAACTATGTACATATTCTTTTCTGTAGTCCAAGTTTTGTGTCAGTGAGCTAATCGGAAATTTAGAAATATGGGACTTTTACGTGGACGAGAATTTGGGCATCGGCTCATCCTATGATTCTGAAGTGTGTCATCCAGAAACAACAGATGAAGAGCACGCCACATTGCCAGGTTTTTTATAATAATTACTTACTACGGGACTGTTTTCCTTATTATTACAAATATTGTACTTCGTAATATTAAAGAGTCTGATAACGAACATATTCTCTCATTTAATTCCAGGGAAGGAACCCCGAAAAATTGTTTCCAAAGGGTAATAGTGCACAAAACTCAAATATTAAAAATTCTGGTTTCTTTTACATTAGACTTTTATCTACGGATGACGTAATGTATTTAAATTTTGTAATGTTTTGATACAGAGTTGACATTATCCCTAACGTGATACCAGATGCATTCCAACATTGCTTGAGTGAGATTTATCGAATGGAAGCGGATGTTGGACATCTCCCGCAACAGTGGAAACAGCATTGGGACAAGTTAGAGATCCCTCAAAATCATGTGTTATAGGCGTAGGTTGTATTATTGTTGTATTTTTTTAAATATAGAAAAGAAATTCACGAACCCGGTCAAGTATATGACAAAATAAGTATTAGTGGCGTCGAATGTTGTTCATCAGCTAAAGTATCATATGTAGATTTTAAAAATTCATAAGGCTAGCTGTAAGAATATTTTGTGTAACAACAGTTTCTTATAGTCAGAATTTCCTTAGTAGACCATTCTACAGCCAAATATATGCTGCTTCAATTAATTAACAGCATTTTCATCAATGTTCTTAATATTTATTTCCAGAAACTCTATTACGTTTTTTTTTGAAAGTTGCAACATGAATTTAATTTATTTTCAACGTGATAGTTTAATAGAGTTCACTGCAAAAACAAGAAGAGGAAAAATTATTACAGAAGTCATTCTTCTGGTTTGACTTGAGACTGAGTGAACACAAAATGTATCGTTCACAAAAATTGGTCTGGTTAAATTATTTGTTTAATATGAACATTGTTTTTTAACAAAGAAGAGTAAGTTGTGTTTGAGTCCATTACAAAATGTATCTCTGCATTGATATTGAATAATTTTAATTATTTAATTTCCTATTAACATTTAATTATTATATTGCCTAAAAATATTATCTAAACAACGATATCTTACTAACGAGAGGACAAGGACTCGGACTCTAGTTAAGACTTGATATTTGGCATACAAATTTTTGATGACAAAACTAAAAATACTGTAAAATATTTCTGTCCCATGTAATTAGAGTTTTGACGGATGACGATTTGAAAAAAAAATTAAAGGAATACAATGGTTGGTAAAAACAGATCTCCAGGCCGTACAAATAAAGTTGGAATTCTAAAATCTGAAATTATAGGATATATACCAAAGACTCTTAAAAATATGCGTCCCATCAAAAATGTCTTAAAAAATTTTGGGGATCAAAAAGCGTGACAATTTTATATATATTTTATAAATATTTCATAGTATGCCTAGTTTTGCCACGAGACCTTGCCCTTTCCTCGTAAGTATTACTTAGGGGCTTCAGAGTATATTGTTAGTTTTGTAGTTACTCACCTGTACGTTACAAATTGTGAGAGATATGAAAGATCATCAGATTCTATAGTATAGTTTTAAAGGGATGAAAAATATGGCTTTGGCCTAAATTAAATAGTAAGTAATGAGGATGTAGGATGCAAAATTTCCGCTCCAAGGAAAAGTTTCCCATATATTTTAATGCCCAGCCATTCTAATATTATTATGATTGTATGAAAAAAATATTACACCATATTGTAAATTGTAGTTTTACAATAAACGAAACGATAGAGGGTAACATTTTGTTTCATAATATAATATTAGATAGAAAAAGTAAAAAAAATACTTAGCAGCATCGTTCGACCGAACAATTTTGAAAATAAAATAAAAAGCATCGTCTATGCCTAAATTTATATTTAATTGGACCGACAAATTTCGATGTTGATGGTAATTGCTCAAAATTTTAACGTTACAAATATACATGAGAGTCATATAAAAATTAAAGTTTTTTTTTCTAAAAACAAAATCATGTAAACGCTATGCAAGCAAAAATACTCTTGTCAGACAAATCAGATGCTTAAGAAATCTTTTGTCATCCCGAAAAAGTTGTGTCAGTTAGTCTTCATGACATATTTGAGGAGTGTATATTTTTATGTGGGTAAACTTGTTCTGCTTAACTTGTGAGAGAGATTCCAAGTTCAATGTTTACCAAAGACGACTCAGGCAGTTAAGTAAAAGGAATTAAATGAAGAAGAGAAAGTTGGAGATTAAGAGAACGATTAGAGAATGCTTTCATTTGTTTATGTAAGTGATATTTTAACTGTACTATTGGCCTATTGCAAAAATTTAATTTTCGCAATGAATGGCTGTGCCTATAATTGTTATTGTTGTATGCAACAATTTTTTGTATACTGAGTACTGTTGTTGTTGTAATTTAAAAAGTAAAGTTAAATTTCTTCACGTAAATCTATTTTTAATTAAACGTAAGTACTAAACTAAAGAAACTACATGAAATATTTCCACAGTGTAGTCTCACATCGATAATAATAAAAAAAATATTTTAAGAAAAGAAAAGTGTATATAATCTATATAATTTTACAGTAATTCTATGCACAGAATAAGTGAGTTGATAATATATAAGTGTATACATATTATTATATACATAGCTGTACCTTTGCCAAGTTGCAATAAAATGGTGTAAAAGTACTATAACTTCCAATGCTATCATTTCTATTCCTATCAGCATTATATACAAATGAAAATATAGGCTTCAATAATACAGATAGCAAAAGAAATTGTACAGTTATTAAAGTCATGTAAAATGAAGTTAGATAAAAATTGTTGAGAATATATTTACACACACACGTACAAATTGTCAAAAACGTGAAATGAACTATTATGTAAATGAAAACAAAAAAAATATTTTAAAAGAAGTGGATGTGAACATAAAATGCAAATAACAATAATAATTAAATATTATATTGTGAAGATTTAAGAAATAATGACAGATAAAAATAACAATAGAGTTAAATAGAAAGGATATTAATTTTTTTAAATACAAAAAAAAAGTTGTAGCCAATATTTTTAACCAACATCTTCCTTAAAATACTTTTCAACTATGGATAAATAACACTTGGCACAATTAGTGTGTGTAAAAAAGAACGCTATGATTTTGTTTTGTATACAAATATAAGGAATGTAAAGAAAAGGTTTTCTTGCTTCACCCATTCATTGAGTATGTTACAATTTTTTGTTGTTATATCGTACAATTTTCTCATGAAATTATTGTTCTCCTTTAATATATTTTTATTTTGTAGGTTGAAACTCTCAGCACACGCACTGTTTTTGAACTCATTTAATAAGAAACAAAAAAGCGTACCATTGTGATTTTTAATTTAAAAATAATTGAATTGAATTCTTGTCTTCTGTCTTCCGTGTCAATTTTCAATGCATTCAGAAGACGAAGACTATATAGTGTAAATGTGTGATTTTGGGACTTTTTTTTTGACAACAATGAAATTTATATTAATTAATAGTAATAGGTAAATTGCTTATTGCTAAAAATTGATGATGGTTCCTAGTAAGAATGGCTACATGATGATTGTTGACCGGATTGATATTTGTAAGCTTTCGAAACTACTTGCGTGAATACTTTTTTCTGTTTTGAAACTTTTTTCAGAAATGAGTTAATGTATTTAATTTATAAATTGGGATTGTTTTAATTCTTTGTAGGATTTTTTTAAATGAAATAATACCTAATTTTATATGCTATAGGTATTTATACTTAGCAATTAGCATGTGCCCATTTTCTGATTTCCAAAAAAAAAGTTAAATTAAATCCATTTTTTAGTCATGCTAAGTTCGTAGGTCAAGTTGGATGACTTGAAAACAAATTTACTTGCCGGAATCGCTTATATGTGAATTGATTTAGTTATGCTGATTAGGTAGATTGTTTTATTTACTGCCTATTGATGATAAAAGATCTAAATTGTGTTTGTGAGAGTATTTCGAAGTATGGGGAAATTTTTTTTTATACTGAGAAAAAAATTATTCAGTGACTATAAATTATTGTAAAAAAACGTCCATGACAATGAATGCCAATTCCAATTTGCAAAGAGAAAAAAACTAGACGATAGTAGACTCATGTGGTTTAGTGTTGTTATTGTTTTTTTTGCTAAAGAAATACTAATATTAAATTAAGTTCAACTAATTTTTTTTGTCCGAGTCATCAACAATATTTACACTGTATTTAGCTGAAATAATCAAGAAGTGTGCTGAGAATTGCACATTATTCTGAAAAAGAAACACAAAAAACTCCTTGTCATTGAATATTCCTATTTATTTACATATCTGCGTTTTCTACTTAAGTACGATTACTTCCGACATTTTTTTTTTGTTGTTGCTACTATAATTTGATATTTATTCAGTGACAATGTAATGAATAAATCAATATTTTAAATGCAAAGACTTTTACTCTTGGTTTTATTTGAGTGAATGGCATTTTTTTGAAAAACTTTCACCCTTGTCATTTATTCATTTCTTGTCATCTTTTACAAATACAGACACAATAGGATTTAAGTTTAACTATAAATTATAGTCTATTAATTAAAGACAATGATTGTCTTCAACATCTAAGATGAGAAAGTCTCCATGCTTTACCCAAATGACAAAAATTATATTAGAGACTGTGACGCATACAATTTTATACTGGTCTACTTTCTATTCTCTTTTATTTCTACTTGCCATGTACTAACGATAAGTTTTTATTTAGTCTAAATATTGTTTCATTTGCAATGACCATACTTTCTCCAAACTTTAACTTTCTCCTTGCCTTAAGATATGTAATGTTGCCCATTTTTCTGAAAATAATTTCTTTCTCTTTTTCTTCAAGAAGTTTGCAATATTTTTTTTTGTGAATCTCTGTCTCTCTATTTTGCAAAAACATTAAAATTCAAAATAAATATTCTATGATATTTTGTAATAATCTCAAATGTATAATAATAAATTAAAATCATTTAAAAAAATATTATTTTCATAGAGTGAAGAAATCTGGATTAGTGCCGAGGGGTAGAGCAAAAACTTGTGGATGAGGGGAGTCAGTGACTTGGGATGCATGTGTACGAATTTTGTTGTGATTAGTTGACTCATTTTCAGTGGAACCCAATTGAATTTTTTCACTGGACCATCCCTCCTCCAAGTCCCTCACAGTTTCATCAGAGGATGGCTTTAAACGAGAATGTAGAAAAGAGATTGGAGTCTGATAAATGTCACGGGCAGTAATGGTTCGACCACTACTAACGGGTCTTTGTCCATGAACTGGAGAAGTAGTCTCGTCAGAAGAGAGATGCGGAAAAAAAGTCTTGGCTCCCCGCCCATTGTTAGTTTTACCCAATTTTTCCCATAATAGTTGAAGCAGAAGCGGTAAGAGAAGGGATTGCCCATCAGCCTTTCTTCTTGACTACATTACACATAATTCAAAAAATTGTCTTTCCAAATTTCTTGATCAAAAACTACTCATTTAAAAGCATTTATCTACATATTGTATAAATCTAATATTAACTGTCATCTCAGTAACGATTCTTTGGTAAAAAAAACTATTGTCATCTAATTTTCATTGATATTGTGTATATGAGGATAGAACAACAAGTAAGCTTGGGAAATGACCAGGTCAGGTATTTAATTTTTTGATGAATTTTTGTACCAAAAAATTATGAACAATACAGCTGTACATTTTACGACAGTTGTGCTTTTGACAGGGAAGTCAATCAAACTTCATGCGAATGCAAAACTTGCATTAAATACAATTACAGATAGTCATCCGTAGTGCATTAAATTAATTTTTTTCGAGTGCTTTAATTGTAATATTAAAGATAAAAGAAGATAGAGACCTTGAGTCGACGAAACTTTCTTCCTCGAGATCTACGACATCCACCTGAAGTGAGGGATTGACTATCTTTTTCATCCTCGTCCTTTTCCTTGTGTTTATTACAATTAATACAATTGTCTGAGCCATCATCCTTTGTTTTGAATCTTTTTCTACTATTGGTAGTCGTAATTTGTCCCTTTTCTTCTTGTTGTAACACGGACGAGGTTCGTTTCAGAACAAGCTATACACATACCAGGAGTACGTACGATTTCATTGTCAAATAAAAATAAATACAAAACCCCACATGCCCAAGCAAAACACGAGCTCATCCTGACTTATGAATAATAGTAATAAATTTAGTTATAAAAAATGATGTGGAATTACAAATTTATAATTACTCTAGACTTGTACTTTTTTATATCTTGTCTATATATACGCATATGTAGTCTAAAGTTTATCTTAGACGAGGTTAAATGATACGAGAAGTATTTAAAAGTAAAAGTCTTGCACAGATTTAATTTTCTTTAAATAAGCGTAACATGAAACTTTCAAGCTGACATGTAATACTTTAATTTGCTTTGTAGAGTCAATTTTTTTATAAATTTTTTTTGACCTTCTCGTCATTTTATTCCCCTCCTTGTTATAAGCGTAAAAAATGAGCCTTCATTTTTTTAGCAAGCACATTGAGACATTAACTTGGACATTGACATAACCATCAAGGTTAAATTAATTAAATTTATAACATGTTAAGTAAGATCACTTTTACATTTTACCCGAAAAGTTCCAATCTCAATGCATTCTCTCGAAAGGGCAATGTCACGCGTGCAATTTAGAACGTATCCATCCAAATTAAAAATATGACATGCTCACATTAAGTTTAGGATTGCCTAGCCCATTTTAGACTATAGAATTCTCGTTATTGTAATTTTGCAAAAGTTTGCAAAAAATGTCATACATACAGCTAACATAAACTTGATACCCTAACTATTTTATGGTTAAGAGTCACATTAAGCAAAATAATGTAATGTTACGGAGTGTAATTCTGTAGTGTAATTATTGTATAAAAAAGAAAAGGTTTTTGAAAGATTATATACTCTATCCCATTTCATGGAATTTTAATTAATTGAAATGATTACAGTTCGGTTGATTATTATGTACAAAGCTTTTTCCAACTCCAGTATTAGTTTTGTTAGTTAAAATCCCTCGCCAAAAAGGTTATTGCTCTTCCTCATCTTTCTGACGCTGTGACTTTTGGTAATAAATTATATAGAATGTCATGTTAATGTTAGCGGTATAGTTGATGAAAAAAGAATATTTATCAAAATGTTTATAATAATGACTATTAAATAAGATGAAGATGTGAGTAGTGAATGATTATTTTTTGAAAAAATATTATTTACGGTTCAAGAGAATTTCTAATAAAAGAATAATAATAAAGAGCAATTAAATGAACAAGATGGACACTTACATGCTCAGTTGGAGAAGATGTCGAAGTGGTTGTGGGACTTGTACCCGTCCCCTCTATTTCACTACCGTCCCTAATTGATATTAAAAAAATATTATTATCTTACTTTTAATTTGATCAATTGATTGTTGGTATTCATTTATATGATAAATTTCAAAGGTTTATGATGATTGGAATGTCATCTTTTTTTGATTGATGCGATCAATGCCCAAGTGTAGTTATTTATATATCCTTTGCTATAAAATATTACGTTAATCTAAAGTTTAATCAACTCACCGTCTCGACTCATTTTTAGCACAGTACTTTAATAGCGTTTTTCTGTCACATGGCTTTCGACAACATTCTTCAATGACCCCACGAGAGACTCGAGTTGGAATTTCATTGGAAGGTTCTCGTCCTCTCTCTCGATGACCCTTCACTTCATTTGTTCTCACCTCGTTCGTCCTCACTTCATTCAGACTGGAATGACTTGAATGAGAACTCTTTTGAGCTGTACAATTACAGGAATTCATTGGAATTATTATATGTACATATTAAACATAACTTTCTACTAAAATTTCTCTCGTCTACTTTCACCAATGCTTACACTTTGAAAGTACATCATTATTGTTAAAATATTTTATTCCCTTTAAAAAACAAGTTTAGTACATAAAAATGTATATAGACCACACTTGGAGGATTTAATAATGAATTAAACTTACGATAAAGTATGGTGGGTAGTCCAGGAGTGTAATATCCAACATTACAGATAGCATTAATTTCTAAGGTGAGTCGTTGACCACAAACACGTAGTCGATTTTCCGGTGGAAGAAAGTTGATTGTGTCCTCAACTCCAGTTGATTTACCCATGTCAGAATTCTCATTTGAAATGTCAAGTGACATTGAGACTATTAAAGTTGGGAGAAAGAGAGCACACAGAGTCCCCGATGACAAAAAAATTTGTTTTAATGTTGACATGATTCTCCAACTACAGATAAATCAACAAGTATTTAAATAAACTTTTTTATTTTTATTTTTACAATTAGTCTGAATTAAAAACTGTTTTCAAAATATTTGCACTTTATTATTCAAATAATTTCTACAACATGATTGTCTAATATAAAAGTTATACTGATTCTTAATGTCTTCAATTAATAATATTTCTATTGTTAACAAAATCTGAAAATTAAAATCTTGAGTGTGAAAAAAATAGCAAAACTTGTAAAAAATTAATATGTACAAAATTCTCAAAAATCTCAAAAAATTTATATAAATTGTACCTGTAATTGTAAAGTCTTTAAATTATTGAGGAGAGAGAGAGGGGGAGATAATTGCAAATAAATATAATGGTTAACAGTAGAGAAAATATGACGAAAAATTGAATTTCAATTGAGGTCTGTAGGGAGCTTGGGATGACGAGAATCACAGTCTCATGGATGGGAAGACTGGCGAAGGAGGCTTGTTGGCTTCCTTTTTATCGTCTCGGTCTCATTTTTGTGAATATTAATGTACATTCTACCACTACATACACCAAACTACAATTCTTATTATGGACCCCACCATACAATCCTTCAATGTATTTTCACGTAAGGTACTTTGTGTACATTTTATCTCCTTCGTCCTTAGTCAATACAAATATCTATAGACCTGCAGATACAAAACTTCAAAATGGAGGTAAAATGAGATGCAATTTATGTCAATTTATAAATTTCTCCAGAAATCAAAAAAAGAAATGTGACACCCCAAACTTTTGTATGTGTAATCATCTCATCATTGTTTTCAGAAACATGTGCTCATTCAAAAAATTATATTTAAAATGAATGAAAATCAGTCAGAAAGTCGTACTCTGTTATTACCAATTGTCTCCATTTGTTCATTGGGATAATACTGTCCAATTTGTGATATCATTCAGTTCAACATTTTTCATTCTTTGTCAACCTCCACAACCTGCGTCAATTTTATTTACAATGACCTCGAATCATTTCCTCTCCATTTTTTGTACCCATCATGAACTTTTGTCTCTCAAGTTTAAGGAAGGAAACCATGAAGGACTTTCACTACATACAGAATTTCTTTTTTGTATGACCTTGTTGAGGGCGTAATCTTAGAATTTCTTTCTTTAAAAAAAACTCCGTGTATTCCGTACTGTCCGTACAGAAAGAAGCTTTTGAATTCTGATCTTGATTTTTTAAAGAAAGTCAAGAAAGATTTTTATAATTTTTGTACAAAAAAAATAATGTGAAATTTTATTGGAATTGTTTTTCCAGTCTCTTTCTCATGAATATTTTACAAACACAAACAAGAAGGCGTAAAATTAAACTGTTTCTGTTCTTTACGGTACGTAGTACGTACATTATGTATATAAGTAGTAGGTAGGTGTAGGTATGGAGTTACTAGAAAAAATTAATTTAATTCTCCCCGATTATTTTTCTAATTTTAGGCCAAGTACAGAATTTAGTACAAGAAAAAAAATAATTACCTTAGATTTAATGATGGACACACAATTGCCGGATAATTTAAATAGTTTCTGTGGAATATACACACAAATGAAAGTCACAATGACACTGTCCGGTAAAGATGAGAATTTTAATTCTGAAGCTTTTACTTTGCTGAATGGAAATTAAAGACTGTCAACTGACTTAGGGTCAAGTTCTAGATTTAAAATAATAATGAAAATTTGATCACTCAAATTCGTTGTGATGAAAAGGAGGAGTATACAAATGGTCTAATTCAGCATTTTCAATTTTAATGACTTATGCAGATTTCACACACAAAATCCACTACTACTGTGCATATCCGCCCGTCAGTTAGTAAAACACTTTTTGATTACTGAATTAATATCTTCTCACGTTCTTAATGACCCACGTTCCTTTTCATTACAGTTATTGAAACAGTGTAAAATGAAGATGTTGTTGTAATTCTATCCTCTCATTTTCTTAACCTATCACTGTCAGTGTATATTATTTTCTTTTATTTTTAGCAAAATATTCATCCTTTGAGATAAAATGAATGTAAATTAAAGTCTCAAGCTGTACAAATGTTTAGTTTTCTACATGCCTTTTGGCCATTTTCTCAGTTTTTAACTCATCATTCTGAGAATCATTTTTAATTAAAGAAAATTAACACAATTCGGAATTCGGACGATTCAACGTGACACTGTCACATTAAAATTTCTCTATTAATGTGTACATTCTGTACATACAGAAATTTATTAAATTGATTTTGACAAAAATGGAGTATTTCAACATTTTTTAAGTTAACTCTTCAAATATTTTCTCGTATGTATTTAGTCATACAAAAATGGTTAGTAAAGGTTGAAATTAATATAGAAATTTTATTCAAATTCACACAAGTTGAGAATTGAGATGAAAAAGTCTTAGGTTAGGACTCCTAACTTAGGAGTTAACCTTAGCTATAGTGCACCATGTATTATTCGCATGCATAGAAATACATAAATTCTCACAGAGTTGTGAATGACGTGAAAAGGGAAACAAATTTTGACACAAGGAACAGCTGACTGTATAGTGCGTGGAAATAAACAGCTGATGATTATTCTCTTCTTTGGTCATAACAATTTATTTTATAGGTAATAAAAGAAAAGGTGAATGAATGCCCCTTTCCCACATCATCGTCTCCTTCCTTCTCCATTCTATTTATTATGTACTCTTCAATAAATAACAATTTTACCATATTGACATTAGGGTTAGGTGACTCATGTGAGATTTTTTTTATAAATAATTCTAAGGATTAATTACTACTGTCCAATGCAATTGAGAATATGCTGGAATGACAAAATATTTTTCTCATGTACGAAATTATTTCAGTTCCAATTTTTCTGCCTATATAGTTTCAAAACGATTGATGAACTTTGGCTAAAAATGTTTTTTTATTACATCACCCCGCCTTCTCTTTCTAATGAACAATACTCCTACATATTTACATATTCGTTTGTAAAATTTGATTGAGATTCTCAATTTGAAACGATTCAAATCCTGGAAAAAAATTAAGGTGGCATAATATGTTTGGTAAAAAATATGAGAAACTGAATGTGATTTCAGGGGGGGACCTCAAGTTGGGCTGCACATGTTACTTGATACAGATCATATTACTCGAGTTCCAGGTACCAAGAGGGATAGTCATTTGTTATTCAATCTTTGGATTATTATTTATCAAGAAAAGTACAATTATTTGGTGACTTCAAGTATTTACTCATAAAACCGTCTGAATTTGGCATATATGTATCATAATGTGTTTAATAAAAACAAATCTACAAAAGTCCTACCCCTCAAGCAAAGTCATAGTGACGACCTGACTGTGGGATTTTCTTTGTCCCAACTTGAGCCGCCCACCTATTCATTTGACGTACAGATGGAGAATATTTTTGTGTCATTTTTATTCATACACATTTGTTTAATTTCCCGAGTTATTCACTCAACGTTATCCTCGATGATTAAGAACTTATGCCATTTCTAGTTTCCTTGAGAGTTCCCAATAATAAATGGGGCCAGCCTGCTTCACATAATTTAGTTGACCAAAATCTCATTACAAACTCTTTGTCCCTCCATTTCAAGTGGACATACATTAATGTAGTTAACTATAACTTGTGCAGATAATGAGCCAACAATTTAATTATATTTTAATTTATTTTTTTTGGTAAAATTTTTGACGTGTAACCTAATTACTGATTACTATTTACTATCTATCATTGTGGACATCTTCCACAACATAAGTTATAAATGTATTTACCCACAGGTAAGATAGTCCCTAAATAAGTATAGCGTAGATTTATTATTCAAAGTTACATTCTATTGTGATGGAGAGTATCGACAGAATATTTAGAAGGCTTTTAATGGTGCAAAATGTTGAGACTCAATTATTTTTTCTACTCAAAATATTGAATTATTTATTTTATTCGCAAAAATTATTTGACAAACAATTTATGGCATACATGTCTTTTGACTCTTTTCCAGTACTTCTGTCCATGGTTTTTTTCATAAATGTACATATTAGAATGTCTGAGAAGAAATTCATGAATTTGAAGGACCATTGGCATTGGTCTTTGACAGCAAGTCAATTTTCTGAAAGTTTCATACTTTTTGTTTGTTCACAATTTGTTGCCCATGATCCAAATGGCAAGAATATTTTTATCATGTAAGATGAAATTCTACAAACGAATCATCCATGATGGATGTGCCGAATTGAGAATGATACTTATATTCTGAGTAAATGAGATCAATTTATCTAGCAAATTAATTCAAATGAAGGAAACCAAAATGTCTTCCATTCCTCGTAGATTTACACATGATTGTACCGTAATGTAAATAAAATCACGAGAGAGGTTTTGCACATCTTTGACTACAATAAGCAGCAGGCCTTTCTCTCTCTCATTAAATGTATCCTAATCCCACCTTACTCTTGTACAAAATCCTTACCCAATGATTTAAGAATTTTTCAAAAATGTACTAAAAAATGAATCATGAATTTTACCCTAAAACAATTTTTTGTAATGAAAATTTGCAAAAATAATTTTGTATAAGAATATTCAACAAAGTAGCAGACATTACAGTTCAAGGTGACAGGGATTCTATAAAAGTGTCAAATTGTGGACTTTTTCACAATTTGTACTCTGGAGTGACCTTCACACCGTAAAAGTATTTTTCAAAGTGTGAAACTCCATTCTAGGCACTTTGTTTTTGTGGCCACTTGAGGTTCTTGTGTCAACTTTTGATCTGTCCACCCCAATCCCGTCTATGCTAATAAACCCCCATTTTCCATAATTTTTCGTCAGTTCAGTTTCTTCATTTATCTTGTTCACAACTTGTAAAAAAAGCTTTAAGTCTTTTAAAATAGAAAATAGTTTCAAGTTATTCAAAAATATTTGACAAAAGTGTGAAAATTTTAGTGACAAATGGTTTAGTGGACTCGCTCAAAAATGAGTTGGAAATTTTATCTTTTACTCTTTGTGTTTTTCACTGTGCGTGTTCGTGCCTCACCCCAATTATCACCACAAACAGTTACAAATGTGCTGAAAACAATTGAGAGTTTTGACGATTGTTTCCCACACTTCATCCAAGTGGATACCATCTTCGATTATTCCGAGTTAAAAACTCCGGCCATTGTGACCACAGATTTACTACCCCAGAAAGACCAATGAATTGGAGAAAATTACCGCAACAAATTGGAGGTACATAAAATGCAGGGCAAATATTTATCTGCTTGGGTCTATAAAAAATCCAAATTTTCTCCAGCCCCAAACTGGTTTAGTCCCTTTCGAACTCGACAAGCATCCCCCTGTAAATTTTCCCAAAATAAATATTGTAATTAGTCCATCAATGGGCCAAGAGACTCTGAC
The DNA here is from genome assembly GCA_034700945.1 of Arrhopalites spinosus. NCBI lineage: Eukaryota > Metazoa > Arthropoda > Collembola > Symphypleona > Arrhopalitidae > Arrhopalites > Arrhopalites spinosus. The sequence goes on from JAQIVZ010000286.1 coordinate 79,436, forward strand.
TCTTCTCATCTCCCAAATGTGGAGTGAGATTCAACCTCCCCTATTTCTATTGACGTATACTCCTGATAATTTTAACATTCAACAAGGATTGTATTTCCACAGAGAAAGTGTAATGAGTAAAAATTACAACTCCTACAAATTTCAATGTCCCGTCAAAGAATTGTGCTACAGTTCAATGATGAGCTGTCTCAGAGAAACCACAGACAAAGGTCGAAATTCCCTATGGGTTCCTGCTCAAGGCTTTGACCTGGATTATTCAATTGTATTCAATCGGTACTCCAAAGATCCTGGTTCACCCCTTAGTCGATCAAAACTTTTAAATTTAGCCAACTCAACGATACATTTCCTTCTCTCTGGATTGAACACCTCAAGAGTCTTTGGCTACAGCCAATCCCCACCACCATCAAAAGAAAAATTTAGTGAACGTATAAATAAATTCTATAGTGAAGTGTACAAGAACAAGGGAAAGAAAGAAAATTTTTATCCAACTGGCGACACTCCATCTCTAAAATGAATAACAGTAGTTGGGGCTCGCAAAGTGACATTTTCGTTTGAAATCTTCACTATTCCGTCTCAACCAGTCATATGGAGCGTTGTCGGTGGCTTAGGGCTCTTGACCCTGGTGGGGATGGTAATTGTAGCTTATTACGAAAAAAATGGTAATAATGATAGTTTTCTTCTTGTAATCTTTTCCATCTTTTCTTGGATATTAGAAATATTAATTGAGCAGGCATACAGAGAGAGACCCGGCAGGATAGAACGCAGGTGGAACAAAAGAGTAGGAAACTTATTCTTTATTTTGTGGCTAATGGTAGGACTTGTGCTTTGTATTTGTTATAAAGCAGTTCTAAAATGCCAATATTTAGTGGACGCTCCCATTGTTAGCAATGTGACAAATGTCACCCAATTTTTTAACATTCATGGAAAAGGGACCACACTTTTTTTTGTTTATGGAAACACTTGTAATTCGACTTCAGATTTTTGGCACTATTATGAATTGTGTCCACGCAAACACTCTGTTGTGGAGAATGAATGTTCCTTTTTCTATTCAATTCGTCGAGAGTGGGACTTCAAAATGAAGATGTGTGAAACAATAAAAAAAGAAAATGGAGGGGAAAGTATTGAGTATTTTAAATGTCGGGGAGAATTTCATTCACAATTTGCCGTGTACTTCGGAACCAGATTTTTGTGTCGATCTGAAGTTGGGTCAGTTATTGAAAAAGAAATGGTCCATAAAAACTCAATTTTTTTGTCTTTGGAAAAAGATTTTGAATTTAATTGGAATTACTTTAAGATCTTGATGAGAAAATATCCCAACGTCGCCTTTGCTCATAATAGAACCGAAAAAGAGGACTGGTTAAAAAAATTACAAGGGATTTATGTCACAGACATTGTGACAATGGGAGGATCAAATATGGTAGAGGGTAGAATGGGAGTCCTTCTCAGCTTTAGGATTTACTGGAAATGGGATTAGATTCCAGACCACTGAAACAAAGATGAACTGGACTAATTATATTGATGAAAAGAAAGAGGAGGCGAGGCCATTGTCGTTTGAAGAGTCGGGAATTATTTCAATTTTTAAGTTATCTGGAATTGGACTGGCCGTTTCCTCCTCTTTGTTCGTAGTGGAGTGGCTGTGGTGGTGTATTGTGTTGGCGTTTGTGAAAGTCAAGAATCTAATTATTCGATACAGAGAGACTAATGTTGAAGTTTTGTAAATTCTTGTCAATGAAAGGTTTCTAAAAATGTTATTAGAAATCTTGATTTGTAAATTTTGATGGACTATTTTATATTAAAATCAAATTATCTTCAAAGTGAGAGAGAATTTTTAAAACTATAACATTAACTAGATACTTACATACCGTGTAAACTTCAACAGAACCCGGGGATAAAAGGGCACTTATCTAATCCTCACATGTCAAAGATATTAAGAACTATAATTGTATAGATTTGGTTTAAATTTTTTTTAATATTTTTCAGGGTAAAATATGTACATAGCCAGCAGTCTGTTCTTCATTCTTCTATATTTTAAGCAAGCAAAAAGAGAGAGAGAGAGAGAGAGAAGTTGTGTAACACATTATTTACATATTTGAAATAATCTCAATGAAATGTGTAGTTCAATTTTTTCTTTTAATGTTGATTGTTTAGAAGTGTTTATGAAATTTTAAATATTAATTTTATGTTAATATGTGATTATAACTAAAGGGAGTTTATCACATGTTAATAATAAATTTACTTTATAGCCTGTATACATATGTTTCGCTGGTCACCCTGTATGTTGTGAGAAAGAAATTAAAAGCCTTTGAATGGGGTTACTCATGCACACATTAACTAACTAGTAACAATCACTATTGTTTCTAGTAACATTAAAGATTTTTTAGTTGTGGTTTTGGGTCAAAAAATTTAGATCGTTTTTAAAATTTGAGGGTTTTATTGGTACTAATGGTAGTTAGTTAATAAGTAGAATAGTGATTAACTTTAATTAATTTAGACGTCATCAATGTATTTTGCATTAAATCTTGGGCTAAAAATCAGTTCGTCTAATTGTCTAATTAAGTATATATACATAATACAGTTTGTGTTTTTCATTCTTCTAAATACTAAATACTTGTATATCTTGAAATTGTTGAAATATAAAAACAAAATACATACTTTACGCATGCAGGGGGAGAGAGAGTTGTGTAATGCATTATTGACCAGAAAAGTTTTAGCTTTTATGTTGCCCTTTAATCTGACTCTCATGTTCATTGTTCATGATCAGAAGTGTTTATGGTATTTCAAATATCAATTTAATGTGAATATTTGATTATAAGTAAACAGAATAAACTAGAGTTCACAACTTGATAATAATGTGCTCTTCAAAGCGTCTGCATATAACAATTACTACTATTCAAATAGAGGAGAGAGGCTTAAAAGTCACCCACTTCATTCAAAAGCGTTTATGTCATAGTTCTAATTGTCTCACATTGGCAACGAATATGTCGACTGAACAAAAATTTAA